>RCUC01161992.1:0-48365 GCA_003697995.1 Taxidea taxus jeffersonii | reverse complement strand
GACAGAGATCACAAGTAGGCAGAGAGGCAGGTAGAAAGAGGAAGGGAAACAGGCTCCCTGTGGAGCAGAGAGGCCGATGTGTGGCTCTATCCCAGGACCTGGGATCATGACCTGAGCCAAAGGCAGAGGCTTTAACCCACTGAGCCACCCAGGCGCCCCCAGATGCATCCATTTTAACAGTGAATTTTCTCTATCTTTATGTTCCAGAATGTAAGTCAACTTCACAGAATGGAGAAATAGTAGAAAATACCAACCAGAGCTGTAAGAGAAAAAAACCTCAAAGAAATAGATGATTGTTTTATTTACATGCAAGATTTTTTTTTTAAAGATTTATTTATTTATTTGACAGACAGAGATCACAAGTAGGCAGAGAGGCAGGCAGAGAGAGAGGGAGAAGCAGATTCCTTGCTGAGCAGAGAGCCCGATGTGGGGCTCGATCCCAGGACCCTGGGGTCATGACCTGAGCCGAAGGCAGAGGCTTTAACCCACTGAGCCACCCAGGCGCCCCTACATGCAAGATTTTAACAAAATATTCAATATATGTTGTTCTGTAACAGTTCTGAGTAGAGTTCTGGTTTTAAGGATTTTTATTTTTAAAAAAAATTCAGAGGGGGGAGGGGCAGAGGAAGAGAGAAGGGGGAGAGGCAGAGGGAAAGGAAGAGAGAATCTTAAGCAGGCTCCAACTCCAGTGCAGAGCCCAACTCAGGGCTTCATCTCACGACCCTGAGATCATGACCTGAGCTAAAATCAAGAGTCAGACACTTAATCAACTGAGCTGCCCAAATATCCTGAGTTCTGGGGTTTTTTTTAAGTCATTTTTTGAGATATAATTCACATACAATAAAATGCATCCTTCTTAATGAGTTCTGACAAATATGTACAGTTGTATAACTACCACCATAATCAGGACATACAACATTTCCATTACACCAAAACATTCCCTCGTTCTCCTTTGTAGTGAACACCTCACCTCAACCCCAGTTCCTGGCAACCACTGATATGTTTTCTTCCCCTATTCTTTTACCATTTCCAGACTATAACATAAATGGAATCATACAACTTGTAGCCTTTTAAATCTCTCTTATTTCACTTAGCATAATGCCTTTGAGATTCATCCACTGTCCTTGCATGTATCAGTAATTTATTCTCTTTTATTGCTGAGCGGCAATCTATTATATGACTTTAACATAGCTTGTTCATCCCATCATTAGTTGAAAGACATTTGAGTTTCCAGTTTTTAATGATTATGAATAAAGCTGATATAAACATCTATGTGCAAAGTTTCATTCAGACTTTAAATTTATGGTTTCTTAAAATTAATGGTTTTTTTAGAAAAAAATATTTCACTTTTAAGTAATCTCCACACCGAATGTGGGGCTTGAACTCACAACCCCAAGATCAAGAGTTGCATGCTCTACTGAGCCAGCCAGGTGTCCCTAAAATTATTTTCTAAGAGTCACATCTAGGTTTAGGAAATACCACGCCACAACTTCATTGACATAAGTATCATTCCATATTATTTTAGAAGTTCAAAGTTTATTCACTATCAGACATTTATTAAACATCTGTATATAGCAGGTACCATTCTAGGCACATGGATAAAACCATTGTCAAATTCCCCTCCCAAAAAATACCATCCAAACAATATGGTGATAAGGCAAAACTGAGTTTATTATTTACTGGTAAGAGAGATCAGTACTTTGACAATCTCAGTAACATTTCCAAGAGGGAAGGTTTTGGGGTCTGGTTTAAGGGGGCTCTTCAATCAGGAGGTTTGATTAGGATTTGGTGACAATCATGACATAATAGGTTAGGATTAGTAGACACAGCAAAGTAAAGGGGTTTTAAGAGTCTTGGAGAGTGTATTAGTTATTATTGCTGCTCTAACAAACTACTACAAAGTTAGGGGCTTAAAATTGCACAAATTTATCATCTTATAATTTTGTAAGTCCGAAGTCTGACACTGATCTTGCAGGGTTAAGACCAAGTTGTTGGCAGACTGAATCCTTCCGGACACTCTAGGAGACAATCCCTTTCTTTGCCTTTTCCAGCTTGGAGAGGCTATCCACATCCTTCGGCTTATAGCCCCTTTCATCTTCGGAGTCAGCAATTGCTGGGTGAGTACTTTCCTAAATCACATCACTCTGACTTTCTCTTCTGCCCCGTCTTCTACTTTTGAGAACCCATGTGATTACTTTGGGCCAACTCATATAATCCAGAAAGATCTATTTTAAGGTCGACTGAATTAACTTAATTCTACCTGCCACCCTATATCCCTTTGTCCTGTAACACAGTATATTCAAAGCTTTGAGGGATTAGTACATGGACAACATTGGGGGCTGCTATTTTGTTTACCACAGTGTATGCAGTCATTTAAAGTCATCTACTGAAAAAATAGAAAAGATTCATCACTATGAGAAAAAAATAGTTAAAAAATAAAGTTATCTACTGAAAAGTTGAGCAGTCTGATGTTCATTTAAATGGGATTTTGAGGGGTGCCTGGGTGGTTCAGTGGGTTAAAGCCTCTGCCTTGGGCTCAGGTCACGATCCCAGCATCCTGGGATCGAGCCCTCCATCGGGCTCCAGGGAAACTCCCCCCCCCCCACTTCTCTGCCTGCCTCTGCCTACTTGTGATCTCTGTCTGTCAAATAAATAAGTAAAATAAAATATATAAATATAAATTTATAATATATGAATAAAATAAAATTTAAAATACATAAATAAAATAAATAAGTAAAATCCTTATTTATTTTTTATTTATTTATTTTTAAAGATTTTATTTATTTATGTCAGAGAGAGAGCAGGAGTGAGCACAGGCAAGCAGAGTGGCAGGCAGAGGGAGAAACAGGTTCCCTGCTGAGCAAGGAGCCCGATGTGGGACTGGATCCCAGGACGCTGGGATCATGACCTGAGCCAAAGGCAGCCGCTTAACCAACTGCGCCACCCAGGAGTCCTGTAAAATCCTTTTTTAAAAAAGATTTATTGGGGCACCTGGGTGGCTCAGTGGGTTAAATCCTCTGCCTTCAGCTCAGGTCATGATCTCAGGGTCCTGGGATCGAGCCCCACATCGGGCTCTCTGCTCAGCCAGGGAGCCTGCTTCCTCTGCACTCTCTCTCTCTGCCTGCCTCTCTGCCTACTTGTGATTTCTATCTGTTAAATAAATAAATAAATAAATATTTTTAAAAGATTTATTTATTTATTTATTTATTTGAGGGAGAGAGTGGGTGTGCATGCTCATGTCAGTGGGGGAAGGGCCAAGGGAGAGAATCTTCAAGCAGACTCCCCACTGAGTGTAGAGCCCCATCTCTGAACCCATGAGGTCATGACTTGAGCTGAAACCAAGAGTCAATCACTCAACTGACTAAGCCATCCAGGCCTCCCAATACTAAATACTTTCAATGTGTTATTTCATCTTCCCATCCTTTTTCATCTCTGTCTTGTCCACTACCACCATGACACTGAAACCATTCACCAAGAACGCCAACAATGACCACATTGCCAAATTCAAAAGTTGAATCTGTGTCTTTACTTTAGTGACATTTAATACAGCTGACCATTTTCCCTGGTTTGAAACACTTCTGTATTTTTTAGAGATGCCACACTCTTGAATTTCTCTCTTAAGCCCCTGGTTGCTACTTTTCAAGCTCATTTGCAGGAGATCCTTTACTTTTTTCTGACTTCTGAATACAAGTGCCCTAAGACTTGGTTTTGAGCTCTTTCACTGGGGAGATCCAGAGATGGCCAACATTTTCTATAAAGGCAAGATAGTAAATAGCTTAGGCTTTGCAGGCCAAGTGGCAAAATCAAGGATTTTATGTAGGTATATAACAATAGATTTAATTTTTTCCATTAATTTTTAAAGTTTTTTTTGTAAAGATTTTATTTATTTATTTGACACAGAGAGAGAGAGATCATAAGTAGGCAGAGAGGCAGGAGGAAGCAGGCTCCCCACAAAGCAGAGAGCCCGATGTGGGACTCGATCCCAGGACCCTGAGATCATGACCTGAGCCGAAGGCAGAGGCTTAACCAACTGAGCCACCCAGGCACCCCTACTAATTTTTTTGATAAGATTCAAAATATAGTGATTGAGTAAGCTTTGTAATTCAAGTCTACTAATGAGGATAATAATTTTTCTTTTTTGGCAGGGAGTGAAGATAACATTTCACTTGATTGGGATTCAGAATTAATGTTTCCTGTCACCAGAAGTGCATTCAGGGGTGCCTGGCTGGTTCAGGTGGTAGAGCATAAGAACCTTGATCTTGGGGTCTTGAGTTCAAACCCCATGTTTGGTGTTTAGAGCTTACATTAAAAAAAAAGTGCTTTCAAATACTGATTTGTTAATGCTGATCTGTAATGAAACTCTATTTCACTTTTGAAAACATCTTTTCACACGGATGGGTACTGCCAAATACTAATATCGATCTGTTGGCATGTGATATTAATTAAGAATAGGCATGTCTTGGGGTGCCTGGGTGGCTCAGTCTGTTAAGCATCTGCCTTCGGCGCAGGTCCTGATCCCAGAGTGCATGCTCACTCTCTCTTTCTAATAAATAAAATCTTTAAAAAAAAAAAAGGAATATTCATTTCTTGGAAAAAAATGTATAGAATTTCACTAAGTTCTTTTCTTGATGTATTCCTTAGGACAAATCACTACCTTGAAGGACAATCACTTCTAATTGAAGATTGAATGGGAGATCCTCAATTGTACAGATGGTGGATTTTGAAATCTGAAAATTTCCTTTACGTCTGAAGTGAAGTCCAGAAAACGCTGTAGGCACTGTACTCAGAAAAGATACACGCAGCAAATATGTGTGGTAATGCACATTTTACCTCTCGCTGTAACTTTTGACAGCACAGGAAGTGTGTGAAGCAATTTACATCACTTGTCTTCAAAAAAAGTTATTGTTGCTGAATTAACTTCATTGCGGTAAAGGTTTTCACGTATGAACAGTTTGCCTTGTAATTCCAGGTTGAACTCATTAAGACGCAACACTGAGTCTTCAGTGAAAGCTAATTTCCAAATTATTTCGTGTTCAACAATAGATGAGGGTAATTCTCATTCATAAAAACTTCTGTCTCATGTTATTCACAATCGCCAAAAGGTGGAAGCAACCCAAGGGTCCGTCAATGAATGAACGGATAAGTAAAATGTGGTATACTCAGGGCGCCTGGGTGGCTCAGTGGGTTAAGCCTCTGCCTTCGGCTCAGGTCATGATCTCAGAGTCCTGGGATCGAGTTCCGCGTTGGGCTCTTTGCTCTGCAGGGAGCCTGCTTCCTCCCCTCTCTCTCTCTCTGCCTGTCTGCCTACTTGTGATCTCTGTCTGTCAAATAAATAAATAAAATCTTTAAAAAAAATGTGGTATACTCATACAAGAGCTTATTACTCAGCCTTAAAAGGAAGAAAACTGACACATGCTGTAACATGGATGAAACTTGAGGATGTTATGCTCAGTGAAATAAGTCAGTCACAGAACAGACAAATACTATAATATTCCAGTTCTATGAGTACCAAGATAGACAAAAGGTAGAATTGTGGTTGCCGGGATATCGGGTAGGGGGAGAGTGGGAACTTTGTTTAATGGGTATAGAGTTTCTGTTTCTCAAGATGAGTTTTGCAGATGGATACTGACAATGGTGGTGATGGTTTCACAACAATGTGCATGTACTTAATACCAATGAAATGGTCACTTGAAAATGGTTAGAATGTTAAATTTTACGTTTTACTATTTTTTTTAAAAGATTTTATTTATTTTGACAGAGAGATCACAAGTAAGCAGAGAGGCAGGCAGAGAGAGAGAGAGAGGGAAGCAGGCTCTCCGCTCAGGGAGCCTGATGCGGGACTTGATCCCAGGACCCCGAGAACATGACCTGAGCCAAAGGCAGCGGCTTAACCCACTGAGCCACCCAGGCACCCCGTTTTACTATTTTACCATCATTTAAAAAAATTTCCATCCATGTCCTGAGCTCCAACAATCACAACAATACTTTAACCCCTACTAAGCCATGAAACTACAGTGTGGCAGAGTCAGGATAACCAGGTTTATTTCTGAAAGAAATTCCTGGAACTCATGATGGTTAAATCTAGGGGAGCAAATAAAGTTCATTGTTGACACTATTGGTTCAATAACAAATTCAAATGTTTGCCCTAAGGCTTTAGACACCTTACATTTTCAAAAAACTTTATAAATCTGTTCAACTGAATTTTTTCTGCTTCTCACATATTAGTACCATTGATTGTAACACTTCTTATCCCACTCAACTTCCAGTTATAGTGAATTAGTGTTTCCTCAACTTCTTTGAAAATATTCTCACATGTAGAAAATATTCTCACAGACTACTCTTAGAGGCTAATTCTTCAGTCACTTCTAAATCAACATTGATTCTTTGAATAAACAATTGACAGTATGGCATAACATCCCTGGGCTTATCAAGAGTTGAAGACAACATGGATTAATAGAATTGAGAAACTATAAATAATTCCTAACACTTATCATCAGTTGGTTTTCCACTGGGTTCCGAGGTAATACAATAGGCAAGCAATACTCTTCTCAACAAAGAGTACTGGGACAACTGCATATCCATATACAAAAGAATGAATTTGGACCCCTACTTTATGCCATATACAAAAATTAGCTCAGAATGAATCAAAGATCTAATTTTAAGAGGTAAAATTGTAAAACTCTTAAAGAAAACATAGGCATAAGTTTTAAGACTTGGATTAGGCAATAGTTTATTAGAAAGGTGTGATATTGTGATTTATAATTTAAATGTATATTTATATATGAATGGCCAAATGTATTTCTTATATATTTGGTGCTTGCGTACAATTTCTGGCCCACAGCTTCCAAAACCCTTGGGATTTCCTAAGTGCTGAGAGAGATAAGGTGTCTTTTGTTTATTAATAAGGTGACTTCTGGGATTCACCTAAGGATAGAGACTGATTACCAGGAAGACCAACTATGTGATTGGAAGTTTGAAACTGTCAGTCCCATTCACAACCCCTTACTCCCCAACCTCCCAGAAGGGAAAAGGTTGACTCAGCAGTGGCCCCTTCTTAATCAATCATGACTATGCAATGAAGCCTCCATAAAAACCAAAAGGTACTGGTTCTGAGAGCTTCTGGGGGAGAATTACATACTTGGAGAGGGTGTGGGAGCTCTGTGCACTTTCCCCATACCTCACCCTGTATATCTCTTCATCTGCATGTTGAGTCATATCCTTTAACATATCCTTTAATAGACCAGTAATCACAACTATTTCCCTGAGTTCTGTGAGCTAAGGAGGAGGTTATTTAGAACCTCCACAATCTGTAGATGGTTGGTCAGAAGCACAAGTAATAGCCTGGGGCTTGTGTCTGGCATTCGAAGTGGGGGGAAGAAGGCATTTTGTAGGACTGAGCCCTCAGTGTGTGGAATCTGATGCTATCTCTGGGTAGATAGTGTCGAATTGAGCTGAATTCTTGGACATCCACCAGGTGTCCAAGAATGGCTTGGTGTTGGGTGTGGGGGAACCCCTCCCATATTGGAATTGGGTCTAGTAAATTTAAAAGAATACAACACCAAAAAGACAAGCAGTGAAAAAAAAAGATAGACTTCTTCAAAATTAAAAACTTTTGTACATCAAAGAACAGCATCAAGGGACGCCTGTGTGGCTCAGTTGGTTAAGCCACTGCCTTCAGCTCAGGTCATGATCCCAGTGTCCTGGGATCGAGTCCCGCATCGGGCTCCTTGCTCAGCGGGGAGCCTGCTTCTCTCTCTGCCTCTGCCTGCCACTCTGTCTGCCTGTGCTCACTCTCTCTGACAAATAAATAAATAAAATCTTAAAAAAAAAAAAAAGAACAGCATCAAGAAAATGAGAAGACAGGACAAATACCCAATTTTTCAAAAGTAGGCAGATCTGAATGAACATTTCTTTAAAGAAGATGTGCAGGGGCGCCTGGGTGGCTCAGTGGGTTAAAGCCTCTGCCTTCGGCTCGGGTCATGATCTCGGGGTCCTGGAATCGAGCCCCACATTGGGCTCTCTGCTCGAAGGGAGCCTGCTTCCTTTTCTCTCTCTCTGCCTGCCTCTGCCTGCTTGTGATCTCTGTCTGTCAAATAAATAAACAAATAAATGAAATCTTTAAAAAAAATGAAATAAAGAAGATGTGCAAATGGTCAATAAGCACATGAGAAGATGCTCAACATCATTAGCCATTAGGGAAATGCAAATTAAGATCAAAATGTGACTAAATTGAATTTAAATAAAATTTTGAAAATAACAAACAAAATTTAAAGATTTAAAAAATAAAAAAATAAATAAAACCCACAATGCAAAAGATACTGCTTTATATTCATGAGGATGGCCATAATCAAAATGACAGATAATTACAAGTGTTGGTAAAATGTGGAAAAATTGGAAAACTCGCAGATTGCTGTTGGGATTATAAAATAGTACAGCTGCTTTGGAAAACTGTCACTTCCTCAAAGATTAAACATAAAGTTACCATATGTCCCAGAAATTCCATTCCTCAGTATATATACAAGAGAATTCAAAACATATGTCCACACAAAAACTTGTACACAATGTTCATAGCAACATTACTTATAATAGCCAAAAGAAGGAAAACAACCCAAATGTCCAACTGGATGAATGGATAAACAATGTGGTATGTCTATACAATAGAATATTTATCATCTGGCATAAAAAAATGAAATACTGATGCATGCTACTCTATAGATGAACTTTGAAAATATTATGCTAAGTGAATGAAGTGAGCCACAAAGGACAATATATTATATAAATTCCATTTATATGAAATGTCCACAACAGGCAAATCTAAAAACGGAAAGAGATTGGTGGTAACCAATGACTGGGTGGTTAGGAAGGAAATGAGTAAAAACTGCTAATAGATAGAAGGTTTCTTTTTGGAGTGATAAAAATATTTTAACATTTATTCTGGTGATGGTTGCACAACTCTGAATTACACTTTAAATGAGTAAATTGTATGGTATGATGATTACGTCTCAAGAACTATTATAAAAAATAGAGAGTCAAGGAAACCAGTTGACATAGCTTACCTTGTTTCTTAATTGACTATTAATGTTGGTCTCAATATCTTCTACTCTGAGCAACTGTTCCAATGGGAAGGCTAATCATCTTAAATAAGTTTATTTTCTCTGGATATAGTTCTTTGACTGCTGCAATCATACATGATTTAATGAGCCTCCCATCAGTAAATGGCTTTCCTTGCTTGGATGACAAAGACTCACTTAGAAACTTACTTTGGTTTTAGCCACCTTTTCTTTTTTATTTTTGTGAAGAAATTCAGCTGTCATGAGATAGCCCATTTAAAATTTTCTTTTTTTTTTTTAAAGACACTCCTTTCACTTTCATTACTCTTTTTTTCACCCCAGATTATTTATTTATTTATTTTATTTATTTGAGAGACATCACAAGTAGGCAGAGAGGGCAGGCAGAAAGAGGGGGAAGCAGGCTCCCTGCTGAGCAGAGAGCTGAGTTGAAGGCAGAGGCTTAACCCACTGAGCCACCCAGGCGCCCTCTATTTAAAATTTTCAATACCTTTTATGATCTAGCCTCAGAAGTCACATCAATGGCTGTGGTATTCTACTGGTTGCATAAGTCAGTACTATTCAGTCTGGAAAGGGATGTACAAGGACATGAATATCAAAAGTCAGGAGTGATTGGAGTCCATTTTAGAGGCTGCCTACCACAATGTCCTTTTTTTAAAATTATTTTTTATTTATTTGACAGACAGAGATCACAAGTAGGCAGAGAGGTAGGCAGAGAGAGGGGAAGCAGGCTCCCTGCTGAGCAGAGAGCCCGATGTGGGGCTCGATCCCAGGACCCTGGGATTATGACCTGAGCCGAAGGCAGAGGCTTAACACACTGAGCCACCCAGGCGCCCCCCACAATGTCCTTTTAAGTGAATCAACAAAAAACCACAATCATCATTATTTTTCATTTCATAAAACATGTTTTGTTGTAATGATTCTAATGCAAATAGTAAGTAGTTAACACAAAATTGCTCAGAGCTCATAGTCTCCATATACCTATCACCCCACCCCATCCCAGAAATGAAGTTCAAGTAAACAATTAAGGCAAATGAGAATATTAATAATCTTATTTATCATTTATTTATTCATCCTTTTAAAAATTACCTACTGAATGCCTATCATCTACCAGATAGCATTATAAGCATTCTAGACTGTAGAGGCAATAGTGAACAAAACAGTTCTGGTTCTAATGGGGCTTCTATTTTAGTGAAGACAAAGACACAAAAATACACACTTATATATGACCAACTCTCAGGTATAAATACAAAAAGGACAAAGGGAAAAGGGATAGAATGACTACAGATACTATTTTAGCTAGGTTGGCCAGGAAAAAACCTCTCAAAGGAGATGAATATTAAGCAAAAACTTAAACATGGTCTTTTAATAAATGTTTACTTTAAAACATATGAGCATTGGGGTTTTTAAATCATAATTACTGCATAACAAATGGCTCAAAACTTAGTGGCTTAAAAAAACAGTAACCATTTATTATCTCTCACAATTTCTGTGGGTCAGGAATGCAGGTATGGCTTTGGTAGGCAGCTCTGGCTTAGGGGTCTCTGAAGAGGTAGTAGTCATTGGAAGACTTAACTGGTGATGGAACATCAGATGTGGCTTGTAGATTGCTGCTGTTGTCATATAGAAGATGCTGTTCCTTTCCACTGGGGTCTCTCTACAAGGTGCTTGAGCATCCTCATACCAAGGAGTGAGTGTTTCAAGAGACAAGAGACAAGGCAAAAGCTGTAATGCCTTTATAACCTAGCCTCTGAAGTCACACACTGTCACTTTTGTATTATTCACCTGGTCACGTAGATTAGCCCTGATTCACTGTGGGTAGGGACTATGCAGGGCATTAATAACAGGAAATGTGGATCATTGCAAACCATCTAAGAGGCTGGTTATACCAATCCAAACCATCGTTTTCTCTTGTATGTGATTTTAAGCATTTACATGAGGGGAAAAAACCCATTAATGAACACCAAAATCAATGTTTTATATTGGCTCAATTTCATTTCTAGTCTTTATTCACATGCATAACCTGTGTAAATTCACATTTGTAGAACACTGTACCCAACAATGCTAGAATATACATTCTTTTTTTTTTTTTTAAGATTTTATTTATTTCCTTGACACAGAGGGAGAGAGATCACAAGTAGGTAGAGAGGCAGGCAGAGAGAGGGAGAAGCAGACTCCCCGTCAAGCAGAGAGCCCGATGTGGGGCTCGATCCCTGGACCCTGGGATCATGACTCGAGCCAAAGGCAGAGGCTTTAACCCACTGAGCCACCCAGGCGCCCCCATTCTTTTCAAAGTACACTATGAAGTTACATTTACCAAGGTAGTCCATACTAAAGATCATAAAACAAGTCTCAGTAAGTTTAAAAGGATTCAGGCCAGGAATGCCTGCGTGATTCTGTCGGTTAAGCATCTGATGCATGACCTCAGGGTCATGGGATTGAGCCCAGAGTCTGCTTGAGTTTCTTTCCCCTCATCTCCTGCTCACACACTCTCTGTCCTTCTCTAAAATGAATAAATCTTCAGGGGCACCTGGGTGGCTCAGTGGGTTAAGCCTCTGCCTTTGGCTCAGGTCATGATCTCAGGGTCCTGGGATCGAGCCTGCATCAGGCTCTTCGCTCAGCTGGGAGCCTGTGATCTCTATCAAGTAAATAAAAAAATTAAATTAAAAAAAAGATTAAAAAAATGAATAAATCTTCAAAAAAAAAAAGTATGGGGGCGCCTGGGTGGCTCAGTCGCTTGGCTGTCTTCAGCTCATGTCATGATGCCAGGGTCCTGGGATCAAGCCCCACACCAGGCTCCCTCCTCAGTTGGGAGTCTGCTTCTCCCTCTCCCTCTGCCTTCCACCCTGCCTACTGGTGCTCTCTCTTTCTGTCAAATAAATAAATAAAATATTTTTTAAAAACCGTACAAAAATACTTTAAAAAAAAAAAGATTTTATTTATTTATTTGACAGAGAGAGATCACAAGTAGGCAGAGAGGCAGGCAAAGAGAGAGCGGGAAGCAGGCTCCCTGCTAAGCAGAAAGTCTGATGTGGGACTCGATCCCAGGACCCTGAGGTCATGACGAGAGCCGAAGGCAGAGGCTTAACCCACTGAGCCACCCAGGCACCCCCAAAAACACTTTTTAGAATGGATTTTTGCCTGTGGGAAATTTTAATTTCTTTAAAAATATTTGAATATTTGAGTCATCTGTTTATCTTGGGTGAAACTTGTTAGTTTGGCTTTCAAGTAATTTTGTTTCAACTAATTTATTAAATGAATAAGTTATATATTCCGTTATAGTCTTTTTAATATCTGTGGAATCTATAGTGATGTCATCTCTCTCATTCCTGATACTGGTAATTTATACCTTCTTTCATTCTATCCTGAGCAGTCTGGCTAGTGGTCTATCAGTTTGACTGCTCTTCTTGTACAACCATCTTTTGAATTTATTGACTTTCTCTATTGTTTGTACCATTTTCTATTTCAGTGATTTCTGCTGTGATCTTCATTATTTTCTTTCTTTCTTTTTTTTTCTTTTTCTAAGGTGCAAGCCAAAGTCATGGATTGAGAGCTTTCTTTTTTCCTAATATTTGCACTATAATTTTGCCCTAAGTACTGCTTTAGAAGCACTTCATAAATATTGATATGTTTTGCTTTCATCTTAGAAAAATATTTTCTAATTTTCCTTTTCAGTTTTTTGATCCATGGGTTCTATCAAAGTGTATTATTCAGGGACACCTTGATGGCTTAGGTGGTTAAACTTCTCACTTGGGCTCAGGTCATGATCTCAGTGTTCTGGGAGATAGAGTCCTACATTGGGCTCCTGGTTGGGTGGGGGAGTCTGCAGGTCCCACTCCCCTCTGCTCATTCCCCCTGCTCACGCTTTCTCTCTCTTTTGCAGGTAAATAAATAAAATCTTAAAAAAGAAAAAGTGTATTATTCTGTTTCCATACACTGGGAAATTTTCTTTTTTTTTCTTTTTTTAAAGATTTTATTTATTTATTTGACAGACAGAGATCACAAGAAGGCAGAGAGGCAGGCAGAAAGGGAGAGAGGAGGAAGCAGGCTCACCGCCAAGCAGAGAGCCCGATGCGGGGCTCAATCCCAGGACCCTGAGATCATGACCTGAGCTGAAGGCAGAGGCTTTAACCCACTGAGCCACCCAGGTGCCCCTGTGAGATTTTCTAAAGATGCTTCTGTTACTGATTTCTACTTTAATTCCTCTGTGGTCAGATATGCCTTATATATACCTTGCATGATTTAAATTCTTTCTATTTATTAGGAATTGGTTTATAATCAGGAATATGGGCTACTTTGGTAAACATATCTTAGTAAATGTTCTGGGTGCACCTTGAAAAGACTGTGTATTCTGCTATTGTTGGGTGTTCTATAAATGCTAATTAAATCAAATTGGTTGGTTGTGTTGTTTATCCTTCCTGATTACATCTATTTGTTTTATCACTTATTGACTATGGACGTTGAAATCTCTATACTATGGATTTGTTTATTTCTCATTTTATTTCTATCAGTTTTACTTGATACAGTTTCAAGATCCAGTATAAAGTGCACCAATACTTAGGATTGTTATGTCCTCTTGATGAATTGACCCCCTTATCATACAAAATGACCTTCTTTATCCTTGGTGATATGTTCTTCTGATTTTACTCTGTAATATAATATGTGCTCTCTAGTTTTCTGTTTATTAATGTTGGCGTATCTATTTGTGGATTTCTGGTTGGCAGCATGTCTTGCTCTTTTTTCCAATCTGATAATCCATACCTTTTAGTTGGAATGTTTAGATAATTCAAAAAAAATTTAATTAAACATTTTATTTATTTGATATATATAGAGAGAGATCACAAGTAGGCAGAGAGGCAGGCAGAGAAAGAGAGGGAAGCAGGCTCCCCACCGAGCACACAGCCCGATGCAGGACTTGATCCCAAGACCCCAAGATCATGACCTGAGCCAAAGGCAGAGGCTGAGCCACCCAGGTGCCCTAGACCATTCAAATTTAATGAGAGTATTGATGTGTTTAGGTTTAAATCTACCACCTTATTTTTTGTCCAATTGTTCCATTTGATTTTTGTTGTCTTTTTTCCTCAATTACTTTCTTTTTTTTTATTATTCCATTTATCTCCTTTGGTTATTAGCTATAGCTCTCTGTTTTGTCATTTTATTGGTTGCTTAGGGTTCATAGTATATTTAATTATTCTCCCTAGGACTTTTCCCAGGAGAAATGAAAACATATAGCCATGCAAAGACCTGTACATGAATGTTTATAATACCTTTATTTGTAGTAGCCTCCAAATAGAAACAGTCTGTCTAAATGTCCATTAATATATGAATAGATCAACAAATTTCATATGTTCATGCGATGGAATACTACTCATTACTAAAAAGGAAGGGACTATTGATGGGTGTAAGAATGGTTCTCAAAATAATTATGTTGAGAGAAAGAAGGTATACCAAAAACATATTATATTATTCTACTTATATAAAATGCAAGCTATGCTATAGGGTTTTTTTTAGGATTTTATTTATTTATTTGAGATAGAGAGTGAGAGAGAACACAAGTAGGGGGAAGGGGAGAGGCAGAAGCTGAAGAAGAGGGAGAAGCAGACTCCCAGATGAGCAGGGAGCCCTACATGGGGTTGGATCCCAGGACCCTGGGATTATGACCTAAACCGAAGGCAGATGCTTAAGCAACTGAGCCACCCAGGCACCCCACAAGTTATGCTATAGTTAAAGAAATTATATTTGTGGTTGTCTGGGGATTATTGAGGGGGAAGGGGTCAGTAAACTGGGCGAAATGGGTGGGAAGGATTACAAAGGGACACAAGGGAACTTTGGGGATGAGGTTTAATTATCTTTCTCGTGGTGTTGATTTCATGAGTGTGCACATATGTCAGATTATACACTTTAAATATATACAGATTATTCTGTCAACTGTACCTCAGTAAAGTTTATTTAGAAGTTTTTTTTATTATAATCACCAGTGCTCATCTCAATAAAAGCACTCCTTTAAAAAATTTTTTTTCTCTCTAACAAATAAATAAAATCTTTAAAAAAAAAAAAAAAAGGGACGCCTGGGTGGCTCAGTTGGTTGAGCAGCTGCCTTCGGCTCGGGTCATGATCCCAGCGTCCTGGGATCGAGTCCCACATCGGGCTCCTTGCTTGGCAGGGAGCCTGCTTCTCCCTCTGCCTCTGCCTGCCACTCTGTCTGCCTGTGCTCACTCTCTCTCTAACAAATAAATAAAATCTTTAAAAAAAAAAAATTTTTTTTTTAAAGATTTTATTTATTTATTTGACAGAGACACAGCGAGAGAGGGAACACAAGCAGGGGGAGTGGGAGAGAGTGAAAGGTTCTCTGTGGCAGGGAGCCAGATGTGGGGCTCAATGCGGGGATCTATCCCAGGACCCTGGGGTCATGACCTGAGCCAAAGGCCGACACTTAACCACTGAGCCACCCAGGTGCCCCAAGAAGAGTGCTCCTTAGTCCCCATCACCTATTTCACCCATCCTGCCACTCCTGTTCCTTCTAGTAACCATCAGTTTGTTCTGTATAGTTAAGAATCTGTTTCTTGGTTCATCTCTCTCTCCCCTTTGCTCATTTGTTTTGTTTCTTAAATTCCACATATGAGTGAAGTCATGGTATTTGTCTTTCTCTGAATGACTTATTTTACTTAGCAGTACACTCTCTAGCTCCATCCATGTTGAAGTTTTTTTTTTTTAAGATATTTTATTTATTTATTTATTTGGCAGACAGAGATCACAAGTAGGCACAGAGGCAGCCAGAGAGAGAGGAGGAAGCAGGCTCCCTGCTGAGCAGAGAGCCCGATGTGGGGCTTGATCCCAGGACCCTGGGATCATGACCTGAGCCGAAGGCAGAGGCTCAGAGCTACCCAGGCGCCCCCCATGTTGAAGTTTTAAAGAGAAATTGGAAAGGAAAGAAAAAATGTCATCATTATGTTAATAAAAATAGTTTGACCTTCCCCCATTGCTAGGGTCAATTTATATTTGTGAAGATTGTAGTTGCTATTATTGTACTAGAATGGATATTTTTGTTTCAATATTTATCCAAACAATAGATCTGGTTGGAAACTTTTCCAGGTATACCTTTCCACTGTAATCAACCAATCACTAAGTTCTGTAATATTTGTCACTCCTTTCAACTATCATATTTTTTAAAGATTTTATTTATTTATTTGCCAGGGAGAGGGGACACAGCAAGATGGGGAACACAAGCAGGGGAAGTGGGAGAGGGAGAACAGGCTCTCCACTGACCAAGGAGCCTGACGTGGGACCCAGGACCCTGGGATCATGACCTGAGCCAAAGGCAGATGCTTAACAACTAAGTCACCCAGGCTTCCCTCCTTTCCACTATCATTGTTAATGTGTTGGGTGTGTATAAACATTTGGTTTTGCATAGATTGTAAGAAAGAGCACAAAACCCACACAATATAGACTCTACCATAAAGGGGTGAGTTCTCTCTGGACTTAGTGGTTGGGACAAAGTTGATGTGTCAAAGTTCTGATGACCAAAGTCCCCAGGAATGATCCTTATTTCTCTTCTGGACAACTGCAATAATATCTCTCATTCTCTTAATTTATTTTATTATTTTTTAAAAAGATTTTATTTATTTATTTGTCAGATAGAGAGAGAGCGCAGGAGCGAGCACAGGCAGACAGAGTGGCAGGCAGAGGCAGAGAGAGAAGCAGGCTCACTGCTGAGCAAGGAGCCCGATGTGGGACTCGATCCTGGGACCCTGGGATCATGACCTGAGCCGAAGGCAGTGCTTAACCAATTGAGCCACCCAGGCGTACCTCATTCTTTTAATTTAATGTTAAAGGTATTAAACCAATAAATCTATGGATGGCTGTGTGGCTCAGTCGGGTAAGCAACTGCCTTCCGCTCAGCCCTGTGTTGGGCTCCCCATTGAGCCCTCTGCCTGCACCCACCCCCTGCTTGTGCTCTCTCTCCCCCACTCTCTGACAAATAAGTAAATAAAATCTTTAAAAATAAATAAATAAACCAATAAATCTAATAACATGTGAAGAAACAATTTTTCTTGAGATTTAAATGTTGATTACAAAATGATCAATTAATTAAATGAAGCCATGCATTTCATATAGTTGAGTATTTTTTTTTTTAATTTTTTTTTTTAAAGATTTTATTTATTATTTATTTGACAGGCAGAGATCACAAGTAGGCACAGAGGCAGGCAGAGAGAGAGGAAGGGAAGCAGGCTCCCTGCTGAGCAGAGAGCCCAATGTGGGGCTCGATCCCAGGACCCTGGGATCATGACCTGAGCAGAAGGCAGAGGCTTTAACCCACTGAGCCACCCAGGCGCCCCTAGTTGAGTATTTAAAAAAAAAAATTTTTTTTTAAAGATTTTATTTATTTATTAGTTAGAGAGAGAGAGAGCGAGCACAGGCAGTCAGAGAGGCAGAGGGAGAAGCAGGCTCCCTGTGGAGCAAGGAGCCCGATGTGGGACTCGATCCCAGGACGCTGGGATCATGACCTGAGCCGAAGGCAGCCGCCCAACCAACTGAGCCACCCAGGCGTCCCAATATAGTTGAGTATTAATCATACACACATACGTATATATTTATACACAACACTAACATCATGGATTTTATTAATGTCTTCGTTATCTCTATACTAATTTTTGTCTTCCTAATTTTTGATCCCCTCCCCACTGCTATGCTTTTCTCCTTTTTGATATTTTCTGAAGGACCTAATAATATTTTGATTTCTTCCTAGAATTACATTAATATTACTATATCTAAAAGTAAAATTAGGGGTGTCTGGCTGGCTCAGTTGGTAGAGCATGTGACTCTTGATCTTAGGGTCATGAGTTTGAGCCCCACATTGAGTGTAGAAATTATTTAAAAAATAAAATCTTAAAAAAAAAACAACCCACTAACATTAAACCATCTCAAACAAACTGACATTACAGAATTTGGGTCACAGTTTGGTTTAGTGGAGGTCTGGGGCTTGGCTTTTTCTTAAGATCAAGTCAATCAATTGGTTTTACTTCCAGTCTTGACAATCTTAAAAAGATCTTAAATGTTTTTTGAATGTGAGGCTCTCCTCTCATCTCCCAGATAATATACAAATTCCTTACCCTGACATAGAATAGCCTTGGGAATATATCCCCCCCTTGCAGCCTCAACCTCTGCTGGTGTCCCACACAAACAGGCTTCCAGCCATTCCCACCAATTCTTTCTCAGTTGAAACATACCTCCTGTGAAAGGCTTATTATTCAAACTCTTTTCTGGCAATTGTTTCAGACTCTAAGCTCTCTAGCAAATTCTTTGTAGCACTTAAGCAATATCCATAATTGTTTATTTTATTTTCAAAGATTTTATTCATCTATTCGACAGAGATCACAAGTAGGCAGAGAGGCAGGCAGAGAGAGAGAGGAAGGGAAGCAGGCTCTCTGCCGAGCAGAGAGCCGGATGCGGGGCTTGATCCCAGGATCCTGGGATCATGACCTCAGCGGAAGGCAGCGGCTTTAACCCACTGAGCCACACAGGGGCCCCTCCGTAATTGTTTATTAATAGCCTGGGAATTCTCGGAGGACAGAGACAGATACTTATCGATAGCTATTAAATTTTGCATGAACTAGTGTTTTCTCCTTTGTCCACGCACTCATTATTCCCTTCAAGATAGCCAACTAGTTAGGGATTGTGCAAATATCTTTTCTTTTTTTTTTTTTAAAGATTTTATTTATTTGACAGAGAGAGACACAGCAAGAGAGGGACAGAAGCAAGGGGAGGGGGAGAGAAAGAAGTGGGTTTCCCACCAAGCAGGGAGCTCACGGAGGGGCTTGATCCCAGGACCCTGAGATCAGGACCTGAGCCAAAGACAGACAGACGCTTAAGGACTGAGCCACCCAGGCACCCGGGATTGTGCAAATATCTGATGACATTGGTGATAGTAGATTTTATTATGGATATGTCTAGTACAGAAACCATATTTCATTTATTTATTTTAAAGATTTTATTTATTTGACAGAAGAGAGAGAGGGGACAATCAGGGGGAGCAGCAGAGGGAAAGGGTGAAGCAGGCACCCCACTGAGGAGGGAGCCCTAAGCAGGGTTTGATTCCAAGACCTTTGGATCATGACCTGAGCTGAATGCAGGCACTTAACCAATGAAGCCGTATGGGAGCCCCCTTTATTTAATACTAAAGACAAACAAACAAATACTAAAAGAAACTGAAACTAAAGAAACTAAACTAAACTAACTAACTAAACTAAACTAAAAGAAACTAAAACAAACAAAAGAAAACTGATGATGATTTGTTTAAAGAATAAAGGAGGGACGCCTGGGTGGCTCAGTTGGTTAAGCAGCTGCCTTCGGCTCAGGTCATGATCTCAGCATCCTGGGATGGAGTCCCACATCGGGCTCCTTGCTCGGCAGGGAGCCTGCTTCTCCCTCTGCCTCTGCCTGCCTCTCTGTCTGCCTGTGCTCGCTCTCTCTCTCTCTCTATCAAATAAATAAATAAAATCTTTAAAAAATAAATAAATAAATATCTTAAAAAAAAACAAAGAATAAAGGAGTTATCCTGAAGGTGCTCTCCTCATTAAGTAAAGGTAGAACAATTTGAACAACAAAAGAAACAGTGGTGGGGCACCTGGGTGACTCATTCAGCTCAGGTCATGGTCTCAGGATTCTGGGATGGAGGCCCACATCTGGCTCTCTGCTCAGTGGGAAGCCTGCTTCTCCCTCTCCCACTCTCTCTCCTTGTGTTCCTTCTCTCCTTGTCTCTCTCAGTCAAATAAGCAAATAAAATCTCCAAAAAAAATACAATAAAATAAAGCCAATTCCATCTTCAACAAATTAAGATTAAAAAATGGCAGAGAAGAGGGGTGCCTGGGTGGCTCATTTGGTTAAGTGTATGCCGCCAGCTCAGATCATGATCCCAGTGTCCTGGGATGCAACCCCGCATTGGGTTCCCTTTTCCCCTCTCCCTCTGGCCCTGCTCCCCCTCCCCCAACCCCACCTCATGCTCTCTCTTGCATGTGTACTCTTTCTCTCAAATTAATAAAATCATTCATTCATTCATTCATTTATTTATTTATTGGGGAAAGAGAGAGAGCACAAGCAGGGGTAGGGGCAAAGGGAGAGGGAGAAGCAAGTTCCCTGTTGAGCAAGGAGCCAGACACAAGACTTGATCCCAGGACTCAGGGATCATGACCCAAGCTGAAGGCAGACCCCTAACCAACCAAGCCACCCAGGCACCCCTCAAATTAATAAAATCTTTAAAAAATAAAATAGAGATAAAATTTTCTAAAATTGGGAGAGAAGACACAGCTCTACCTTATAGGATTCCAATTAATGTAGAAGGAGAGGGGGAAATAGAAAATCACTACTTGCAAAACATCACAGTAACAACTGGAGACAAGACCCACTAAAACTGGTGGGTGAGTATGCAGGAACAATTTGCATAGTATCAAAGCATCTCCCCCAAAGTATCTATCAAGTAAAAAGGGAACTTTAACATAGAGAAATGGGACAGAAACCACCTTAAGCAAGTAACCAAGGTTAACATAACAAATAATATATAAGACATATTGACATTAGGAATCTTGTGACAGGGTGGATGGAGGACACAGCTTCATTGTTGTCATATCCTTCCAGAAAGTATCAGTTCAATCACAAGAAAACACCACATAAACCCAAATTGAGGGACATCAAACAAAGCAACTGATTAACAGTCTTTCAAAGTAATAAGGGCATGAAAGACAAGGAAAGACTAAAGAACTGTTATTGACAGTAGCAGACTTACAAGTAACTGTATTTTCTGGGTGATATTCTGGAACAGAAAAAGGACATTAATGGGGCAGCTGGTGAACTATGGTTATGGAAGATACTAATATAAGGGGAAGCTGGTTGAGGTATATATGGAAATAGTAATATTTCTGCAATGTTTCTGCAAACCTACTATCAGTTCAAATTTCAAAGTTAAAAGAATAAATAACACCATGAAATATAACTTCTTTGTACTTTTTTTCTATTACCAGGGCTATTGTGTGGCCTATAACCATATTTTATTTATTTATTTTATTTTTAAGTTATTATTATTTTTTATTTATTTATTTTAAAGATTTTATTTATTTATTTGACAGAGATCACAAGTAGGCAGAGAGGCAGGAAGAGAGAGAGAGAGGGGAGGAAGCAGGCTCCCTGCTGAGCAGAGAGCCAGACGGGCGATCCCATGACCCTAGGATCATGACCTGAGCCCAAGGCAGAGGCTTTAACCTACTGAGCCACCCAGGTGCCCCTATAACCATATTTTAATTCCAGGACAACATACTAATGAGATGTTTTGGAATGAAAACCTATGATCTAATGACTTTCCTTGATATGGTTGTGGTTGAGAAAAAGACATTTAATATATTTGTCAGGAACTTAACTTTCACATTTTTGCTTTTTGGCAGGATAGGGAAAAACTCTGTGGAAGTTAGACTCTACTTTGCCATTTATCTGTTATGACTGAACTGTGTGACTAAAAAAATAGGATTCCTATTTCCTGCACTTCTCCACGGATACCTTATAAGAGAATAGTAAAAATAATTAGAATTTGCTTAAATGTCCTTACCCTCAAAAGGAATAAGAGCTCATCTTAAGACAGCAGAGAGATAATAGATGCTTAAGCTTGTGAGCACAAATGATGAGTTTTATTTAATTGCCAAGTGTTGCAATCTATGTACATTTTTCTGTTCCTTGTTTTTTTATTGCTAAAATATCCTCATGGAGATGACCAACATTGTAACATGTGTCTAATTATTTATTAAATTTGCCTGTCAATTGATATATTCTGTATGGAATCTCTGAAATGATGTTTTGAGAGTTTATTTACAATCATTGAAAGTAGATGGTTCTTTTTTTCTTTTTTTTTTAAGATTTTTATTTATTTATTTAACAGAGAGAGAGGGATCACAAGTAGACAGAGAGGCAGGCAGAGAGAGAGGAGGAAGCAGGCTTCCCGCTAAGCGGAGAGCCCCACGTGGGGCTCGATCCCAGGACCCGGAGATCATGACCTGAGCCGAAAGCAGAGGCTTTAACCCACTGAGCCACCCAGGCGCCCCTGAAAATAGATGGTTCTAAAAAACATATAAGGAATTAGTCTCCTTAAACTTGCAATATTTATTACGTATATTTCAACATTTAAATAGAAGCCCATTTTTCAAAAGCAATTTTCTACTACTTTCTCATAAAAATATAAAAAAGGACAACATTCATATTTTTAAAACCCCATATTTAGCCCAAATCAGGATTTTTCTACAAATGATACCTCTTTCCAAAAAGCTTAAAGACATCACAGAATGATGTCATGCGAAACTAAGTAATTTCACCACAGCAGAGTATTTTACTTTTAAGAAACATTGTGCAGTGCGGCGCCTGGGTGGCTCAGTTGGTTAAGCAACTGCCTTCAGCTCAGGTCATGATCCCGGAAACCCGGGATCGAGTCCCGCATCGGGCTCCTGGCTCCATGGGGAGTCTGCTTCTCCCTCTGACCTTCTCCCCTCTCATGCTCTCTCTCACTCTCTCTCTCTCTGAAATAAATAAATAAAATCTTAAAAAAAAAAAAAGAAACATTGTGCAGTATTTCTCTTTAATCTTTCATGCTACATTTCAACTGTGTATATGGTATGTAAACACACCAGATTAATCCAAGTCATTCATATTTACGCAGTAGAGTGTCAGATATGACCAGTTGCCATGTAAACCATTAATACCACGATTGCAAAAATGATAAGGCAATCCTTATGAAAGCTTAGAAAAGCTTAATAAAAGGCAACCAACATCACCCTAATTTTCTGTTAAAATTACCTCTCTTCCTGGCTTTCTTTTCCTCTCCTACCTTTTATAGCATAATAACACACAAAGATATTTATATCACTTTTACCTTAAGTTAGGCTTTCAAATGATTCTTTTCTGATACACAGCATTTATCAAAAGGCACCAAAATTAGACTCCTAAGTAGTTTCAGAAGTTTGGTTCCTTTTTAGGTTCCCCCAGATTGCTTTTCTCAGTAAAGAGTAACTTTACAGGACACTTTCGTGCCTTATTCGGTTAAGCATCCGACTCTTGCTCTCAGCGCAGATTTTGATCTCAGGGTTGTGAGTTCAAGCCTCGCACTGGGCTCCACGCTGGGTGTGGAGCCTACTTGAAAAAAAAAAAAAGAGTAACTTTAAGAACCAGAAGAAAATGAATAATATAACACAATAACTTGATATTTGTGCCATCCAAAAGGTATAAATATATTAATAGATTCCTTGAGCTTTTCATTTAGGACAAGAACTCAGAATAAGTTTCCGAACATAAACATAGAAAGAGGGCACAGTTATTAAGAGGAACACTCCAATTTTATAGTAACAATGTATTAAATCTTATATAATAACACACACCCAAAAGCTTTAGAAATTCACTGCCAGATATTCTGATGCATTATCCTGAAAACACATCTGATACATAGCACTAACATATAACAAAGTATGGCATTTATTTCACAGGGAGAAAAGATAAGTTTCATCCCCAAAACAGATCTACTGGATTCAGCTTTGATTGAGTTTTACAGATATATATTAAAGATAAAAAAGAAAAACGAGATTTACCCTGAAAATAAAAAAAGTCTTATATATATGTATAATCCATTATTAATACTCTTTATGCTCTTATGATGTAAAACACTTAGAAACTTTTGAACTCCAGAAATGTTGACCAGTTAATCTATTTGGCCTTAACATATTCTAAATCCCCTTTCGAGAATCACATTAATGTTTGCAGATCAGCAGTCCAATAGGGATGGAGCAATTCTATTTCTTTTTCTTCTTCTTTGGTGGCTCATCCTCAGAGCTGCTCTCTGTGCTGGTGCTGCTGCTACTGGAAGAGCTGGAATCTGAGTCTGAATCGGAGGACGAGGAAGAGCTTGTGGAGGAGGATGAAGATGATGAACTGGAGGAGCTTTCATCCGTGTCACTGTCCTCTGAGGAGGATGAGGTAGACGTTTCTTCACTCACCGATGAAGAATCACTGGCTGAACTGTCACTGCTGTTGCTACTGGAACTGGTTACACTCTTAGACCTAGTAGACAATGAGTAGTTAGATGTACGGGAAGCTGATGTTTAATAGAATAGTTAAAAGCAAGTGCACAGGGAAACTCCATGCGCACACTGCAGCTCTGCTTGCATGTGACCGCTGGATCTGCTGCGCTGGGGACTGCATAACTGGAGAAGTCCTGCGGCAACCACAGCATCTTTTACTTTAGCAATTAAACTCTCCTGAAAGGAGTTCAAGATCAGTGTTCCTATTCTATTATGCTCCAGAATGAATAATGTTAGAATAAAGTTGCAGTGTAACACCTGGGTTTACTGAAACCTCAGGCAGCATGGTAAATGTTTCATAATCTTTACTCTAAACCAGACAGAGCTGGTCAGCAATTTTTTTTTACCAGTCTAATAATATTTCTTATTCTAATATAATAAGAGAGATTTTTAAGAGAAATTATTTACTATTTCCAGGTATAAAGCCTCTGAGAAGTTGGAGAAAAAGGAGAAATGAAAGTAGTATGTTCCAGTTAGGTAAAGAGAAAAACATATCAGGAAATAAGGATGACACTTAATCATGAATTATAAACAAGAGACTTCAGATCCACTTTATTATTATTATTATTACTGTTATTTTAAAATTATTCTTCCCATCCCTCCCACTAGTATTATTTATTATACATAAAAAACTCCTAAAGCCACACATACCTTTTTTTCTTAGTCTTTCTTTCTACATTAGTTTCTCCGATGCTGATAAACATGAGGGGGGAAAAAAGCTCCTGTTAATACAGTGATTATACACAGCTCAGACAAACCCTTCAGCTAGCCTCCAAAGTGTCTTACATTGGAGAAACACTTTGTCTTTCATGACATGTACAGAGCCCACCATTTCTTGTTATAACCTGCCCTCCCAACTCTGTCTCTAAAAAAACCTTGAGTTACCATTACCAGTATTACTATACAATTGATTAAAACAATACAGAGGGACACCTAGATGGCTTAGTCAATTAAGCATCTGCCTTTGGCTCAGGTCACGATCCCAGGGACCTGGGATCAAGTCCCACATTGGGCTCCCTGCTCAGCAAGGAGCCTGCTTCTCCCTCTGTCTGCCATTCTTCCTGCTTGTGTGTGCTCACCCTCCCCCAACCCTTTCTGACAAATAAATAAAATCTTTAAAATAAAATAAAACAGTATAGAAATACAGTACAAATTTTAATAATTATTACACATCAAAGTAAATTTACTAGAAACACATCTCTTTTTTTTTTTTTTTTTTGAAACACATCTCTTAATGATATTGATTGTTTTTCTAGTTTATGTATCCCTGGATCTTATTGCTAGGTTGTGACAAGGTTCACAAGGCATTAATTCAATTCCTGTACTTAATTTTTATTGATTTAGCCTAAGAAACTTTCTTAACCTAAATAGGTAGATTGGAATAGAGTTGTTGTAGGAGTATCACTGTTTGAATATCTCCAGTGATGGGGTCCACTAGTCACAAAGATGTATGATTAAAAAATACTTTTATTTATTTTTATTTTTAATTATTATTATTTTGGGGGGGAGAGGGAGAGAGAGAATCTTAAGCAGGCTTTACACCCAGGATGGAGCCCAATGCAGAGCTCGATCTCATGACCCTGAGATCATGACTTCAGCTGAAATCAAGAGCCAGATGCTTGGCTGACTGAGCCACCCAGTCATCCCTAAAAAATACTTTTAAGTTGGTAGCCCAATTAGATCCTTTTTCAATTTTGCTGGGGAAAAAAAATTACAAAAGAATTTTCTCCTGGGGTGCCTGGGTGGCTCAGTGGGTTAAAGCCTCTGCCTTCGGCTCCGGTCATGATCTCAGGGTCCTGGGATGGAGCCCCGCATCGGGCTTTCTGCTCAGCGGGGAGCCTGCTTCCCTCTCACTCTGCCTGCCTCTCTGCCTACTTGTGATCCCTGTCTGTCAAATAAATAAATAAATTCTTTAAAAAATATATTTAGAAAAAGATAAAAAAAGAATTTGCTCCTGGGACACCTGGGTGGCCCAGTCAGTTAAGTGTCTGCCTTCAGCTCAGGTCATAATCCCAGGGGCCTGCAATCGAGTCCTGCGTCATGCTTCTTGGTCAGCAGAGAGCCTGCTTCTCTCACTGTCTGTGCTCCCCCTACTTGTGTGTTCTCTCTCTCTGACAAATAAATAAATAAAATCTTAAAGAAAAAATTGCTCCCGGGGTGCCTGGGTGGCTCAGTGGGTTAAAGCCGCTGCCTTCGGTTCAGGTCATGATCCCAGGGTCCTGGGATCGAGCCCCGCATCGGGCTCTCTGCTCTGCAGGGAGCCTGCTTCCTCCCCTCTCTCTCTGCCTCTCTGCCTACTTGTGATCTCTGTCTATCAAATAAATAAATTAAAAAAAAAAAAAGAAAAAGAAAAAATTGCTCCCAACAATTAGAGCTATCCACTATCTTAGTACAAACACCAGTATTTAGAAAAACATCTACATTTCTACACAGGAGAAAAGGGGAAGTAGAAAAGGAGAATGAGCAGGCAAGTTCTCATACAAATTTATTTTTGGACAAATTGCATATGAAAGTTGATGACTTAGAAACTGATTACCTATCTATTCCTGCATAACCTTTGAAGAGCCATCACGTCCACTAATTGTGAGACCACTGCCTTGCAAGTTCCTGTGTTTCAGACACTATTATACAGCTAACATCCTTATGAAGATGCTGCTTCTGATCTGTAGCACTGAGTACACCTGGCACCTTCCTCTTTCACTTTCTCAAACATGTTTACTTACTCAATTCATAGCAATTTAAAAAGCTTTATTTAAGGGGTGTCTGGGTGGTTCAGTCAGTTAGGCATCTGCTTTCAGCTCAGGTCATGATCCTGAGGTCCTGGGATCAAGCCCCGCAATGGGATCCCTTTTTGGTGGGGCCCCTGCTTCTGCACCCTCTCCTCCCAGCTCCTGCTCCCTCTCCCTATCTCTGTCTCTCTCTCTCTCTCACATAAAAATAAAATCTTAAAAAAAAAAAAAAAAAAAGCTTTATTTAAGGGGCACCTGAGTGGCTTAGTCAGTTAAGTGTCTGACTTCAGCTCAGGTCATAATCCCAGGATCCTGGGATCCAGCCCCGAATCAGGCTCCCTGCTCAGTGGGAAGCCTGGTTCTCCCTCCTGCTGCTTGTACACTCTCTCTCTCAAATAAATAAAATCTTAAAAAAAGGGGGGGGGGCTTTACTCAAAGGACACAAAAGAGTAAATAAGAAATTTCCAGCTACTCTCCTATCCAGTTCTCCCAGAAAGGAGCTACTGTTACAGGTCATTTATGTTTCCAAAAAAATTCCATTATTCCTTTTCTTCTTTTTCAACATAAACAATTGCATATCATATATACTGTTCTCCATGTAGTTTATAGTCTAAGTATCTTGGATACTTGTCTTGGTTATCTTTCCACATCAGCTCTGAGAAAATAAAGAGAACAGCATCTAAAATGGACTTGGGCGGGCGCCTGAGTGGCTCAGTGGGTTAAGCCTCTGCCTTCGGCTCAGGTCATGATCTCAGGGTCCTGGGATCGAGTCCCCCATGGGGCTCTCTGCGCAGCGGAGAGCCTGCTTCCCTTCCTCTCTCTCTCTACCTGCCTCTCTACTTGTGATTTCTCTTTCTGTGTGTCGAATAAATAAATAAAATCTTTAAAAAAAAATCTATTTTAAAATGGATTTGGGCAACCCTGAATGGGGAGCTGGCACACATTACCCCTGCTCATCAGCAGCCGACCCCCACACAGAGGGCAGCACTTTGTTCTCAACAGGAAGACACTTACTTTACTATCTCAGCAGGAGGAAGGAAAATTTTCTTCTTGCCTTGCACTACAAAAGTCCCCCGGTTTCCAATGAGAAGCTTAAACTCTCACTCTCCCCCAGTTGACTTTTGTTTCAAACAGCCCTTCCCAATTTCCTCTTTTCCTCGATAAAAGCAAGCCCCTGTCCTTTGTTCTCTGGATTTGCCCGTGATTTGCCACAGTTTTCTTGTCCTGGATTGCAATTCTCCTGGTATTCCCCAATAAACTCATTTTGCTGGTAGAATAACTGACCATTTTATCTTTATGGTTGACAGCTCATATCATCTACCTCCTGGTATTCTGCTGCCACTTCACCAGCAGCTGAGTCAACAAAGCAAAGTGATTAAAAGCATGGACTGGCTTGTTCAACAATTTAATCTTTCCACTTACTAGCTGTGTGACACTGATGAGTAACTCAACTTCTCTAGGCCCCAGTTTCTTCACATGTAAAATGGGGAGAATAGTACCTACCTTAATGGTATAGAGGTGAAGCTTAACTAAGCTAATACTTGTGAATTACAAGTGCCTGGCACATGGGAAGGATTCATTAAACATTAGCTAATATTATAATTGAAATCTGGATAACCACCGAGATACCTTTATTCACTTAATGAATTCTATCAATTAAAAATATTCCTTTGGATACCACAGGTCAACATACCTTTGTTGTAATAATAATAATCTGTTTTCTTTTTCTTTTAAAGCTTTCTTTAGTTCTGCTGTTCTTGATGGCCTATGTAGGTATTTTCTTTTTCCTGTACATTCATAAGTCCAATGTCCAAATTCCAAGCATTTCTGACATCTTACATGTTGTTTATTTGCCTCGCTGTGGAGCAAAAAGAAAAAAAAAAAGAACACAGGCCTTAAAATTTTGACTTGACATTTTCTACCCTGAAAAGCTAAATAATATGAACATTTTTAGGTCAAAAATAAACATAATTTTACACATTAAATTGTTTACTATGTTAGATTTAGTCACAAGGCCATATAGTAAGTAGTCAAGAGCATGGACCTTGAGAGTTAGACTGAACTAAGTTCAAATCTTCATTTCCTAATTCCATTCCAGTAACAGCAAACTAGGTAACTAAGACCAATTCCTCAGCTTGGAAATAGAAAAAATCAGTCAAAACATTTGTAACAATCTGCTTGAGGTATCAAAGAACTAACAATGGGGTAAAGGACAACCAAGCCAAGATATGGAAGAAAATGGAAATCCAGAGTAGTCAGCTCTGTATTTAAGTTAATTCTTGCACTGGGAGTGTTTGCCCAACTGAATAGGGTAAACCTCACTTACAACAAGTTAGGGAGACAAACTAAGTATCCAGCATTAGGTCTCTGAAGAGTAAACCAACTATATAGGGAATAAAGCCCAGCTTTTAGTTATCTAGGAGACTAAAGAAAAAATCTTAATCCCTCAACCCTGATACTGGATTCAGATGCAATGAGTAAAAGACAAACATGAGGGATGCCTGGGTGGCTCAGTTGGTTAAGTGGCTGCCTTCGGCTAAGGTCATGATCCAGAGTTCTGGGATCGAGTCCCACATCAGGCTCCTTGCTCGGCAGGGAGCCTGCTTCTCCCTCTGCCTCTGCCTGCCTCTCTGTCTGCCTGTGCTCTCTCTCTCTCTAACAAACAAATAAATAAAATCTTAAAAAAAAAAAAAAAGACAGGGACGCCTGGGTGGCTCAGTTGGTTAAGCGGCTGCCTTCGGCTCAGGTCATGATCCCAGAGTCCTGGGATCAAGTTCTGCATCGGGCTCCTTGCTCGGCGGGGAGCCTGCTTCTCCCTCTGCCTCTGCCTGCCTCTCTGTCTGCCTGTGCTTGCGCGCGCTCTCTCTCTCTCTCTCTAACAAATAAATAAATAAATCTTAAAAAAAAAAAAAAAGACAAACATGAAAGAACTGGAAAAGAAAAAACAAAATGGTCATTCCTCACTTATGACCTATTATGTACATGCAAATCCAAAATAATCTACAGACAAAAATATTTTGAAATAATTAGAATTCATAAGTTCAGCAAGATTTCAGATTGGGGTGGCCAAACTGTAAAGAGTCAAACAGTAAAAGTTTCAGGCTTTGCTGATCAGGAGGCAAAATTGAGGATATTATGTAGGTACTTACATGACAAGAGAGAAAACACAATTCCACAGATATTTTATTAATAAAAATATTTCACAGAGGGGCGCCTGGGTGGCTCAGTGGGTTAAAGCCTCTGCCTTCAGCTCGGGTCATGATCCCAGCGTCCTGGGATTGAGCCCCACATCGGGCTCTCTGCTCAGCGGGGAGCCTGCTTCCTCCTCTCTCTCTGCCTGCCTCTCTGCCTACTTGTGATCTCTGTCTGTCAAATAAATAAATAAAAATCTTTAAAAAATTTTTTTTTCACAGAAAAGAGATTTAAAGGATGCAATTCTTTTGTAGAACATTCTACTAATTTGAGGTTGAAAGTTCATGTCTCCTATCAAATTGATCATATACGTACACATGTAATTAACATCCTTAACCCACAAGCCCACAAGAACAAGGATCAAGTAGGATTTAGTAGACAACTGTTTGCTGAGCTCTGTATTAGATATAAGGTAAACACATAAAAATCAACAGAATTTCTATATAATAAAAACATTTAAAATTAAAATTTAAAAAGTGATATTTATAATTTCTTTAAAAATATCAAATACCTAGAAACACATCAAAGAAAGTATGTACAAGACTTCTATGCACAATATAAACATTACTAAGAAAAATTAAACACCTAAGCATGTAGCCACATAGAAAAATATACCATGTTCATAGACTGGAAAACACAATAATGTAAAAATGTCCATTCTCCACAAACTGATCTATAGATTCAAATCAATGCTAATCAAAATCCAAACAAGTTTTTGTTTGTTTGTTCTGTTAACAAACTTATTCTAAAATATATATGGAAATTCAAAAGGCCAATAGCCAAAATACCCTTGTAAAGGAACAAGTGGGGCAGCCTTGGATTAAAAGACACTGACTTATGGTAAAGCTGTAACAACTAAGAATGTGAAATTCGAGCAAAGATACACAAACTAATGAACAGAATAGAATATCCAGAAATGGACTAATGTATATATGAACGCATGATTTATGACCACTATGGCACCAGAGAGCAGTGGGGAAAGGACATATTAATGGTGTAGGGACAACTGATTTGCATATGGAAAAAATTACAACTAAACTCTACTCTTGGGGCACCTGGGTGGCTCCGTTGAGTGTCCAGTTCTTGATTTCTGCTCAGGTCGTGAACTCAGGGTCCTGCAATCAAATCCTGCACTGGCCTACATACTCAGTGGAGAGCCGGCTTGAGGATTCTCTATCTCCCTTTGCCCCTCCACCTGCTCATATTGTCTCTCTCAACTAAGTAAATAATTCTTTATTAAAAAAAGAAAATAGGAGCACCTGGGTGGCTCAGTGGGTTAAGCCTCTGCCTTCGGCTCAAGTCATGATCTTAGGGTCATGGGATAGAGCCCCATATTGGGCTTTCTGCTCAGCAGGGAGGCTGCTTCCCCCTCTCTCTCTGCCTGCCTCTCTGCCTGTCTGTGATCTGCAAAATAAATAAATAAAGTTTTTTAAAAAAAGAAAAAAAGAAAACCTCTACTCTCCACCATATGCAAACATTGATTACAGACTGCTCAAGTAATAAATGTCTTAGATGGTGGTATTAAAAACAAGTGACATGGGAGTATCTGGCTGACTCAACTAGAAGAGCATGATCTCGAGGTCGTGAGTTTTAGTCCCATGTTGGGTATAGACATCACTTAAAAATAAACTTACAAATAAACAGTGACAGGGCCCCTGGCTGGTTCAGGTGGTAGGGCATATGACTCTTGTTCTCAGGGCTGTGGGTTTGAGCCTGACACTCGGTGGACAGATTGCTTAAAAATAAAATTTTTTTAAAAATGACATATTTGACTTAAGAATCCTTTTTTTTTTTTAATATTTTATTTATTTGTCAGACAGAGATCACAAGCAGGCAGAGGCAGGCAGAGAGAGAGGAGGAAGCAGGCTCCTCGCTGAGCAGAGAGCCAGACGCGGGGCTCGATCCCAGGACCCTGGGATCATGACCTGAGCTGAAAGCAGAGGCTTTAACCCACTGAGCCACCCAGGCGTCCCTGACTTAAGAATTCTTAAAAAACAAAACCAAAATACTAATAATTATAAAAAAAAAAAGACATAGACTATGCTAAAATTAGGAATTTCTTTTCATTGAGGTTCCTGGGTAATTTGGTTTATCTGGCTCTTGATTTCAGCTCAGGTCATGATCTCAGGGTTTTGAGATCAAGCCCCGTGTCAGGCTCTGCACTTGGCATGGAGCCTACTTAGGACTCTCTCTTCCTCCTCCTCTTAAAAAAGAAAGCAAGAAAGAATTCCTGTTCATCAAAATACACTACGAAGAGAGTAAAAAGGGGAGCCAAGAGGTTGGAGAAGGTTTTACAAATCAGTAAGAACATGATGGATCATAAAAAATAAGATGAAATGGAAAATGGAAAGACTGGACAAAAATGGGCCTGGGAAACACAAGTTAACACTACACATATAAAAAGTTGTTCTTTACTAATCAAATAAAAGCATATTAAAACCCCTGAAAAGGGGCATCTGGGTGGCTCAATCAACCAAGCAACCAGCTCTTGATTTTGGCTCAGATCATGATCTCAGTCATGAGATCAACCCCCGAGTCAATCTCTGAGCTCACTGTGGAGTTTGCTTAAGAATCTCTCTCTCTCTCACCCTGTCCCCTCCACTCCTGCATGCATGCTCTTTCTTTCTCTCTCTAAATCAAATAATTATTTAAAAAACAAAATAAGGGGCGCCTGGGCGGCTCAGTGGGTTAATGCCTCTGCCTTCGGCTCGGGTCATGATCTCAGGGTCCTGGGATTGAGCCCCACATCGGGCACTCTGCTCAGCGGGGAGCCTGCTTCCTCCTCTCTCTCTGCCTGCCTCTCTGCCTACTTGTGATCTCTCTCTGTCAAATAAATAAATAAATAATCTTAAAAAAAAAAAAAAAAATACCACCCAGAAGGTACTATCTATCACACACCAGAAAGACTGAAATTAAAAACTGGCAATAGCAAATGTTAGCAAGAATACACAGCAAGAGGAACACACATCCATTGTGGGGATGAACACAAACTGGTACAATCATTTTGAAAAAAATTTACCATAGTTGAAGAGATGCACACTCTATGATTCAGCAATTCAATTTGTAGGTATTTATACAATAGAAATCAATGCAGTGCCGCCTAGGTGGCTTAGTTAGTTGAGTGTCTGACTCTTGATTTCAGCTCAGGTCATGATCTAAGGGGTGTGAAATGGAGGCTTCCAGCGAGCTATGAGCTGGGCGTGGAGCCTGCTTAAGATTCCCTCTCTCCCTCTCCCTTTGCCCCTCCCCAACCACTCGCACCCATCATGTGTGCATTACAAAAAAAAAAAAATTAAAAACAGAATCAATGCACAGCTATACCAGATAACATGTGTAAGAATATTATTTTGGGGCACCTGGGTGGCTCAGTTGGTTAAGTGTCTGCCTTCAGCTCAGGTTATGATCCCAGGGTCCTGGGTTCAAGCCCCGCATTGGGCTCTCCGCCCAGTGGGGAGCCTGCTTCCCGCCCCCCTGCCTGCTACTCTGCCTACTTGTGATCTCTCTCTCTCTTTCTGTCAAGTAAATAAATAAAATCTTTTTAAAAAAAGATTATTCTTTATGTAGCTCTTAAAATTTCTGAAATAATTGTAATCTTATAGAAAATGTGCAAGTACAGTTCAAAGCACCACTTTTCCTGAACTATTTGTAAGTTGCCAACCTGATGACCCATCAACTCACAATATTTCACTATTTTCTATAAACCAGGATATTTTCCTACATAACAATGTAACCATCAAAATCAAGAAATTAATATAGATATATTCCTATTTAATCTCCAGATCCCATTTATCTCATCAAATGTCCCAATAATGTTCTTTAGAGCAAAATTCAGTTCAGCATTCTGTTGCATTTGTCATGTTTCTTTAGTTTCCTTCTGTCTAATGAATTCCTTAGTCGAGTCTTGTTTTTATGACCTTGGCAATTTTGAAGGTTACAGGCCAGTTATTTTGTAGAACGTACTTCAATTTGAGTTGCTTTCAAGCTCACTCAGGGGTCTCTCAGTAGGAAGCTGCGGTTCCCTTCCTCTTGACCTCTCCACAGGGCTGCTCACAACATGGTTTCCCCCAGAGGGAGTGACCAAGACAACTTAAGAAATAAGTCTTTTATAACCTAATTTTGGAAATGACATACCATCACTTTTGCTGTATTCTACTGGTCGCATAGACCAACTCTAGTATAATGTGGGAGGAGATTATACAAGAGCCTGAATACCAGGAGGCAAGGATAATTGGGGGTCATTTTGGAGGTCAACTACCACATTTGATATCTCTACATGATTAGATTCAGGCTATGCACCTTTGTCAGGAATGTAATAGAAATGTGCTGTCCTTTTCATGTATTGCTACCAGGTGACATAAAACTGTAATTCATCTTAATACTGTTGATATGCACTTTGATATCCCTTGATTAAGGAAGGTCTACCAGAGTTTGCATTGTAAAGTTACTTTTTGTCTTTTCTAATTGTGGTGGTTTTAAATTAATGTGCACTTTAATTCATCGATACTCTTCACTTCAAGAGGTGGAGCCCTAATTCCCTTCACCCTGAATGTGGCTTGGACTTACTGTCTTGGTCTAACAGAATAAAGCAGAGTGATGGAGTGCGACTTCAAAGATTAAGTCATGGAGCTGCCATGTCAGGCAGACACTTAAGCAGCCTCTAGGGAGGCCCAGGTGGTGAACAACTGAGGCCTCCTGCCAACAGTCCTGTGAATAAGCCATCCTGGAGAAAGATGTTCCAGTCTTGGTGATGCCTTCTGATGACTGCAGCCCCTGGCAACATCCTGACCAGGACAACAAGGGAGAACATGAGTTAGAGCCCTCAGCTAAGTTACTCGCAGATTCCTGACCCACAGAAACTGAGATAATGTTGATTGTTAGAAGCTACTAAGTTTTGGGGTGATTTGTCAAACAACTCTAAGTGAAAATTAATATAACAATTAATAGGGGCGCCTGGGTGGCTCAGTGGGTTGGGCCTCTGCCTTCGGCATGGGTTGTGATCCCAGGGTCCTGGGATCGAGCCCTGCGTCGGGCTCTCTACTCCGCTGGGAGTCTGCTTCCTCCCCACCCCTCGCCTGCCTCTCTGCCTAGTTGTGATCTCCGTCTGTCAAATGAATAAATAAAATCTTTAAGAAAAACCAAAAACAATAACTACTTTGTGGGTCGGTATTTGATATTATATAAATACCCAGCCCATTAAATTTTTAGTTCATTTATTCATCTATCAGTATGAACTCATATTTTTCTATTTTACTCCATGAATTTTATTCAATGAGTTATAGTCCATTACCACCATTTATTTTGAATTGTCCTAGATATGGTTAGTGGAAAGGAATCCTTTTAAGCTAGATTGTGTGTTCTTCTGACATGGCTCCATTTTGGGGGTACTTCCTTGCTTTCTAGTACAACAAAAAATTTCAGACTCATCTACTTTACCTGTCCCAGCTGGAAATCAGACTGATGGAGCCCTGATGATATTCAGAGTCATGTCCTCTTTCCACTTAGGCTCTAATACCTCTTATCAAATTACATGTTGCTTCCCCTATGTAGATGTTCTCTCCACTAGAGTGACAACTTATGCTAAATTGCTCCTGTATGGACACCTTCCTCTCACCTGGCTTGGGATCTCGCATCCCACACTAAACCTTCCCCCCAGTGGATGCCCTCCACAGCCTCCTGACACTGCAGATCACTTCACACACTTATGTGAATGCCCTTCTAAGGCCACTTTGGCCCCAGTACTCCAATGCCAAGTCAACCCTCTGCTTGAAAGCTTACCCTGCTGTACACTACTTAATGGCTTGAGGCATGACTTATGCAAGAACGGAAGAAAAAGAACTGTAAGAATATTCATAACAGCATAACCTGTAATATCCTCAAAACCAGAAATGACATTGAGGTAGAATGGATAATTTGTGGTACAGAATATAGCGAAATACTTCATAGTACTGAAAATGAACAAACTTTACCGTTTTAACTTACATGGATCTTACATCTAAGAAGTCAGATTATGCAAAAGAATCCAAATTGTCTGATGCTGTATAAAGTTCAAAGATAGGCAAAATTAAACTCCAGTGCATAGTAAGATAGTAAAAGCACAAAGAGAAGCAAGGGAATAATTACTATAAATGTTGGGTCACTGGTTACCTTTGGGAAGGAGGGAGGAGGTCATGATTGAGAAGGGCCTTAAGGGCTTCTGGTATATAGGCCATTTTATTACTTGACCTGAGGGAAGTCACATGGAATGTTCCCTTTATAATAATTTGTTAAGTGGCAGAGTGATGTTGTTTAAACTTTTTTGTATATGTGTTATATTTCACAATAAAGGTTTTAAAAAATCTTCTCTTTCACTACATAGCTGTAGGCTCTTCAGCAAACCGATTTGGGAACCGTAGTTTCTCTTCTAAAAGATGCAGTAGGGCGCCTGGCTGGCTCAGTGGGTTAAGCCTCTGCCTTCAGCTCAGGTCATGATCCCAGGGTCCTGGGATTGAGCCCCACATCAGGCTCTCTGCTCAGCAGGCAGCCTGCTTCCTCCTCTCTCTCTGCTTGCCTCTCTGCCTGCTTGTGATCTCTGTCAAATAAATAAATAAAATCTTAAAAAAAAAAAAAGATGTAGTAAATATGTACTTTACTAGGCACTGTGAGAATTAGTTGAGACCATAGCCACGGCTTATATTTACTCTGCCAGGAATTTAGCTAAGTATTAATTATGCATAATCACATCCAATCTCCATAACAACCCAGTGAGTTTGAAAGCACTATCCCCATTCTACAGATGAGGATATGTATATTATTGTCATTCTACATATTAGGCTAATCAATTGTCTGGAATAATGATACATGGCACTTTAAGTTTTCTCATAACATGGTTGCATGATAAGATGCTGGGTTCTTAATGCTGACCTACAGCAGTCACCTTTTTTTTACCCTTAGTGAACACATAATTGGTATTCAGTGAATGTTTGTAAAATGAATGACTGCTGAGAAAGGCAAGTGTTTAAGAGAACGTATTTTGGATTGTGGAACAGGTTCTGTAATCCTGACAATTAATTTAGTTTTAGCATCTGTCCAAAATTAAAACTAATCCTAATTTTTGAATGAATGTTACAAGTAAAGAACTAAGGCTATGTCAGTAGATACAGTATTAAAAGATAATAAAGAAGGGGCGCCTGTGTGGCTGAGTGGGTTAAAGCCTCTGCCTTCAGCTCAGGTCATGGTCCCAGGGTCCTGGGATGGAGCCCCACATCTCTCTGCTCAGCAGGGAACCTGCCTCCTCCTCCTCTCTCTGCCTGCCTCTCTGCCTACTTGTGATCTCTGCCTGTCAAATAAATAAATAAAATCTTTAAAAAAAAGATAATAAAGAAGACTCAGCTTTTTTTTTTTTAATTTTTTTTTTTTTTATTTACTTGATAGACAGAGATCACAAGTAGGCAGAGAAGCAGGCAGAGAGAGAGAAGGAAGCAGGCTCCCCGCTGAGCAGAGAGCCCGATGCGGGGCTCGATCTCAGGACCCTGAGATCATGACCTGAGCCGAAGGCAGAGGCTTAACCCACTGAGCCACCCAGGTGCCCCTCAGCTTTTTGTTTTGTATGTAATGTCAGAGCAAACTTTTAAGGGCATCAATAATAAAACACTCTATGGCCTTAATATTAGCTTTTGAGGCAAAAAGAACCACTAACATATTTAACATATACACAATTGTAAAATGCACCCCAGAAATAATAAACTCAGAAACATCAAAGATTTTTTTACACCTGTAAAAGTGTAAAATCATGATTCTCATTCAAATACATATAAAACAAACAGGTCAATCTAATCATTAATTAAAGGAACAAATAAGATGGTGTAACAGGTTCAAAAGAGAATTCAGAGAACACACATATATATGCAATCATGCTGAAATGAATTTACAGATAGCTAAAAACTAGTTAACAGCCACATTGCAAGAATCAATGTACTGTGTTTTTATGGGTAAGAATCTTTTCTACCAGTTTCCTATACCTTACAGTTATAAAATAGCTCAAAAACAATGATGCATAGGCTCTCATAGAGTCACATAGCCAGGAAGAGTAGATTAGACAAGATACCTAACAATCTTTGTTTTGAAATCCATTGCAAAGCCTTTCACAATATTTCCTAAAAATGAAACTATGATTGGTATGGGGGGAAAGCCCCTCAGAATCAAGGAAATAAAGTCTTCTCCAACTCATAGGTTGTTTCCCCAATATTAAGAAACTTATGTTTTAATTGATTTTATTTTTTAAAGATTTATTTTAGAGAACGAGAGAGAGCGCATGAGAGCAAGGGGGGGGGCAAAGGGAGAGAAACTTTAAGTGGATGCCCCACCTAGTGTGGAGCCCAATGTGGGGCTTGTTCCCACAACCCCATGAGATCATGACCTGAGCTGAAATCAAAAGTTGGAGGCTCAAATGGCTAAGCCACACAGGCAACCCAATATTAAGAAATTTACAACTTAACATAAATAAATAATTAAAATAAATATAAATTTAAAAAGCAAATAAATAAACAAATTAAAAATATTATCCACCAGCACTGTGGAGTTTCCTGTACCTATAAGTAGAATATTCACAAATATCTAGAGCTCCTTTATGATTGACATGTTCTAACCATTAATTAATCACCCCTAAAAATAGTGATCTTCCACAGAGAGTGCTGAATGAAGCAGACTTATAATTTCAAAATAAACAAGATTAGCATTAATTTCTAACCATTTGGATACCCTATTCACAATATTCCATTTCTACATCCTAAGCTAAGGCCCAAAGAGGTGTTCTTTTTTTTTTTTTTTTATTTGACAGAGATCACAAGTAGGCAGAGAGGCAGGCAGAGAGAGAAGGGAAAGCAGGCTCCCCGCTGAGCAGAGAGCCCGATGTGGGGCTCGATCCCAGGACCCTGGGATCATGACCTGAGCCGAAGGCAGAGGCTTTAACCCACTGAGCCACCCAGGCGCCCCCCAAAGAAGTATTCTAATGGGACAGGCTTTTTAAGTGAAATTACCTTTATACCTAAAATAGTAGGACATGCCTGCCATAATGATGGTCTATTGTTGGCAGAGGTACAGAACAGGCACTTTGCAAATGTTCTTAACTGCTGGTAAGAATATAAGTCACGCCTACTTTCTGAAGGGCCATTTGGTAACTACAAGAAATATCTTGAAAATGTATATACAAAAAAAAACCCCCAAAACCAAAAAGAAACCCCCCCCACCAACTCAAGACAGTATAAATGATGACTATCTATGTAGAAAATCCCTAGAAATCTAAAACAGAGCTAATAGAATAAATGAGTTTAGTAAAGTCATAAAATACAAGATCAATATACAAAAGTCAACTGTATTTCTACATACTAGCAACAAACAATTGAAATTTTTAAAAAATGCCACTACAATACTTAGATATAAATCTGATGAAAGTTGTTCAACATCTCTACACTTAATTATAAAACATCAGGGAGATAAGTTAAAAACCTTAAGAAAATGAGTACATTTTAACACATATTCATGGGTCAGAAAACTTAAGACTGTTAAAGGATCCATTCTTCAAAAGCTGATCTGCAGATTGAAAGCAATCCCACTGACATCTCAGCAGTTTCTTTTGTGGAAATTGATAACTTGATTCTAAAATACAGATAATTTAAAATAGTTGCAAAAACTGTGAAAAGGAACAAAATTAGAAGACATCACCTCATTTCAAGATTTATTACAGGGGCGCCTGGGTGGCTCAGGGGGTTAAAGCCGCTGCCTTCTGCTCGGGTCATGATCCCAGGGTCGTGGGATCGAGCCCCGCATCGGGCTCTCCGCTCTGCGGACAGCCTGATTCCTCCTCTCTCTCTCTGCCTACTTGTGATCTCTATCAAATAAATAAATAAAATCTTAAAAAAAAATTAAAAAAAAGATTTATTACAAAGCTACAATTATCCTGACAGTATGGTGTTTACATAAATAAACAGATCAAAGAAACAGAATAGAATCCAAAAACATGGACAGCTGTTTTGTGACAAAGGTGCAAAAGAAATTCAGCAGAGAAAAATTCAGTAGTCTTTTCAACTATTGGTACTGGAACAATTAGATTGCAATGTGCATAAAGACAAACTTCGAAAAAGTTCTGCCAGTTTCCTAAAAGATTTCTGAAAAAGCTACTGTGTGGTCAAGCAATCTACTCTTAGGTTATTTACCTAAGAAAAAGGGAAGGGGCACCTGGGTGGCTCAGTGTGTTGGGCCTCTGCCTTCAGCTCGAGTCGTGACCTCAGGATCCTGGGATCGAGCCCCGAATCGGGCTCTCTGCTCGGCGGGGAGCCTGCCTACCCCCCTCTCTCTGCCTGCCTCTCTGTCTACTTGTGATCTCTCTCTCCTTGTCAAATAAATAAATAAAATCTTAAAAAAAAAAAAAAAAAGGGAAAACCGAAGGCACCTGTTTGGCTTTAAGCATCTGCCTTCAGCTCAAGTCATGATCCCAGGGTCCTGGGTTCGAGTCCTGTATTGAGCTCCCTGCTCAGTAGAGTTCTGGTTCTCCCTCTCCCTCTCTGCTTATCCCCCACCCGGGCTCAAGTCCCCCTCTCCCTCCCAAAAATAAATAAACTACTTAAAAAACAAGAAGAAAAAGGAAAACTAAAGTTTACACAAAAGATTTTAGAGGACCATATGGGGAGGGCCCCTGGGTGGCAGAGCCATGTTAAGTGCCTGACTCTTGATTTCAGCTCAAGTCATGATCTCAGGATTGTGAGATTGAGCCCATGTAGGGCTTGGGGTGGGCATGGAGTCTGGTTAAGATTCTCTCTCCCTCTGCCCTCCCGCCACGCTCTGGCATTAGCTGTCTCTCTCAAAACAAAACAAAATAAAACAAAACCCCAAACTATACATGAATGTTTATACCACTTTTATTAAAAATAACCCCAAACTGGAAACCATCAAAATCTTCAAATGGCAAATGGGCAAACTGGTATAGCCATATGATGGGACACTGTTAGCAATAATTAAAAAAAGAAGAATGCACCATTAATACATGCAAGAACTTCAGTGAATCTCAAAGGAATTAACTGAGTTAAAGATGCTGGACTCAAAAGGTTACACATTTATTCTATTCATACAACATTCTGGAAAAGGTAAAATTACAGGGACAGAAAAAAAATCAGTGGTTTTCAGAAGGTGGGGCAAAGGGTTTACTTAAAAAGGTTCGTGATGGGGGCACCTGGGTGGCTCAGTGGGTTAAGGCCTCTGCCTTCGGCTCGGGTCATGATCTCAGGGTCCTGGGATTGAGCCCTGAATAGGGCTCTCTGATCAGCGGGGAGCTTGCTTCCTCCTCTCTCTCTGCCTGCTTGTCTGCCTACTTGTGACCTCTGTCTGTCAAATAAATAAATAAAATCTTTAAAAAAAAATTTAAAAAGTTTAAAAAAAGGTTTGTGAAGAAACTTTTCATGATGAAATTGTTCTATATCTTGATTTTGGTGGTGGTTACATGACTACAGGTGTCTGTCAGAATTCATAGAACTGTACATTAAAAAGAATACATTTCAGGGCCCTTGGCTGGCTCATTTGGTAGAGTATGCAACTCTTGATCTTGGGATTGTAAATCCAAGCCTCATGTTAGGTGGAAAGATTACTTAAAAAAATATCTTAAAAAAAAAATAAAGAGGGTGGCTCAGTTGGTTAAGCATCTGAATCATGATTTAGCTCAGGTCATGAACCCATGGTCATGAGATAGAGCCCCATATCAGGCTCTGTGATGGGCATGGAGTATAGTTAAGATTCTCTCCCTGGGGCACCTGGGTGGCTAAGTTGGTTGAGCATCTACCTTCAGCTCAGGTCATGACCTCCAGGTCCTGGGATCGAGCCCCACATTAGGGCTCTCTGCTCATAAAACAGTCTGCTTCTTCCTCTCCCTCTGGTCTTCCTGCATGCTCTCCTTCTCTGATAAACAAAATCTTAAAAAAAAAAATTCTCTCTCCCTCTGCACCACCCCTGCCCCTGCTTGTGCACACATGATCTGTCTCTCTCTCTCAAAAATAAATACATACAATGAATTTTGCTAAGTGTAAATTAAACATCAGTAAACCTGATTTTTAAAAAAGTCTAGGGGCACCTGGGTGGCTCAGTGGGTTAAAGCCGCTGCCCTCAGCTCAGGTCATGATCCTAGGGTCGTGGGATCGAGCCCCACATTGGGCTCTCTGCTCTGCGGACAGCCTGCTTCCTCCTCTCTCTGCCTCTCTGCCTATTTGTGATCTCTGTCTATCAAATAAATAAATAAAATCTTTAAAAAAAAAATAAAAAAGTCTATAGTTAACCCAGAAAAATGGATATATGCAAAAATTTAGTTGTATATTTATTATATGAAGTGCATATGGTTTACAAGAGTAAACCTGTTGGAAGCTACACTTACAGTGAGCACAGCTTAATGTATAAACTTGTGGAATCACTATGCTGTGCAATTGAAACATAACATTGTATATCAACTATACTGGAAAAAAAAGAAAAAGTAGACCTGACTCTCCAACAGCAAAGGAAATGTTATTTCCACTACCATTTTCCAATAATAAAAAGTTATTATTTATCCATAAAGAACACTATGAGGCCATTTAAAGTATTAAAAATGGCCTGAAAGGTTATACATTAAAATGTAAAAACGGGGACACCTGGGTGGCTCAGTGGGTTAAGCCGCTGCCTTCGGCTCGGGTCATGATCCCAGCGTCCTGGGATCGAGTCCCACATCGGGCTCTCTGCTCGGCAGGGAGCCTGCTTCTCCCCTCTCCTCTCTGCCTACTTGTGTGATCTCTGTCTATCAAATAAATAAATAAAATCTTTAAAAAAAATAATGTAAAAACGATTACCTTTTGGATAGGGTTATAATATACTTTTTCATTACCTGTATTCTCTAACTTTCCTACAATGAACATGGGCTGCATGTGAAATCATAAATTGTAAAAGATATTTTTCAAAGAAACATATAACTAAGGAATATAGGAGAGTGCTAAAGGCCTATAAGAGAAATATCTAAACCTCATATAAATACCCTACCAAAATAAGCTGAGGCTTATGAAAAGTATCAAGAACAACAAAAATTATTTTGTGTTTTAGTTACATTTAAAGCACAAAGAACCAAAACCAAGATAGGTTCATTATTTGGGGTGCTAGGCAAATACATTACCAATGTTAAGCTATAGGCTGAGAGTACAAGCAGGATTACTTTTATTTTGCTTTAGTCTTCACTCGAACACAATGATATACAGAATGAGAAGGGTAGAACTGAACCCCAAGATAGTGAAGAATGAGTAACAGAGTACTTTTATTCACTCTGAAGGTGTTTAACTCACAATGGCCCAAGTGACTGCTCCCCAACATACCAGAGATTTTCCAGGTGAGCTGACTATACTGCTGCTGGTAATCTGAGACACTGGCAAACAGGAGTGGTGCAGTTTTGATTTTTAAAGTTGGGGGAAAGGTAGATTCCACAAACTAGACCAGGGAACTTGACATTTATTCTAGGCAGAATTCTCGCTGGATTTATTAAATCCATTCAGAAAGAAAAACCCTGATTACTAAGTATCAGATCATTACAGACTAATACCCTTACTGGCTTTTGGTAATTTGTATTTCAATCAGGCATCTTGGAAAGTCTTATAATATCCTTGTGAAGAAAACAAAACAATTAGATAGATCAGTTGAACATCATTGACAAAAGACTTTTTTTTAAAAATTAAAGACTTTATTTATTTATTTGACAGAGAGAGAGAGACAGCACAAGCAAGAGCTGCAGGTAGCGGGAGAGGAAGAAGCAGGCTCCCCACAAAGCAGGGAGCCCAACTCAGGGCTTGATCCCAGGACCATGGGATCATGACCTGAGCCAAAGGCGGTTACTTAGCCAACTGAGCCACCCAGGTGCCTCACAAAAGACTGTTTAATGGGTTGAACTAAATGTACAAAGAGGTATCCAGTGATGGCCTGAATGCTTGGTCCTCAGTTTGGACTTGTTCAACATTTTGTAAATAACTTGGAGGACACTGATGTGCCTACTTATCCAACCTTCAGCTGATACAAAGCTAAGAAGGAGGAATAACACAAAGGATAACCAAATCGGGATCCAAAAATGTCTCGACAGGATAGAACTCAGTGTCAAATCGAACAACATGAAATTCAACAAGGGTAAAATTAAGTCTGACTCTTCAGTTCAGAAAACCAATACAAGTACCAAGACAGGGGAAGCTTGATTTGATGGTAATTCAAGTGGATAACACCAGGCATTTTTAATTGACTGAAATCACAGTTTAGGTCCAAAGCTAAGAAATTAGAAGTGAGCAGGGCTTAAGCTTCATAAATATTATTTTCCTTTCAGTTCAACATAAACTTTTGATAGATATGAAAAATGTAACAGGCTACTTCAGGAGGTAAGTAGGTCTTTCCTGGAAATCCTCAAGCCAAAGTTAGGTAATTCCCTTGGATGGTGAAGACACAGTACTGGAATCCAGTGGAAGGTTCAGCAGAAGAAATGACCCCACACAGTGCCAAGATTCTATAATCTACTCACATATAAGTAGATGTAATTACAATTAACGAACAAAAAGTAAGTTCATTTCAATTGATATAAAGCTAATTCCCTGAAAGATCGGCTGAATAGGAATTTCAAATTTAGGCTCTCGTTTTTCTCTTTTATTTCCTCCCTTTCCTCTATTAGTCCAAAGACTCTTACAAAGAACGATAACAGTACTTTCTCACTTCTCATAACTAACTTAAAAATAGTTTAAAACTTATTATGGAAGTAAGATATGCTTTTTATAACTAAAACTTTGTGATGAACATAAAATGAAAAGTAATGGCTCCTCTTCTGCTTCTCCCACCCCAAAATATTCCCCAAACTCTACCAGACTCCCCTAACTTCTGAAAGTTTCCTTCTCCATCTCCCTGAAGATTTACTCTGAATACCATGCCTACTTTTATTATATGCCATTTGTTTTCTTGCCAACAAGACCAGAAGCTCCTAAAGGCAAGATTTATTTTACTTCTGTGCAGCTCATGTACCAAATACAGGCATTCTATAGAAAAGCATTTGTTGCTTTCTGATACTTTTGAAATGAGATATAGCAATATTCTTTAGATGCTAAAAGTCTTTCATTTCATATTTAAGTGGACATTGCTTGCTTTTGCCATCCTAGTATTTATCATCTATCTAACCTACCTATCTACCTCATCATTGGTTTATAGAAAACCATCCAATCGTGCCGGAAAAAGAATGCGATCTGACAATCAGGACATCACAATCCCATAGACATGATTCAGCCTACAAAAATGAGATACCATTAAGTTGAAGGTGAGAGGATATAATGGACCAAAATATAGTGCAGCCATCTTGGGACCAACAGAATGAACTTAATCTATCCAAATATGGAACTAACACCCAAAAGAGCAAACCTGAGAATAAGAGTCTCTGGTGACATAATCTAGCACACCTATTACATATTATATTCACTCCATTCTTGACTTCTCCTCCACCAGGTATACTACCCTGACTCTCTTGGTCTTCATCCTGATGCTCAAGGAACTCTTTTCTTTTCTTTCTTTTTTTTTTTTTAAAGATTTTATTTATTTGTTTGACAGACAGAGATCACAAGCAGACAGAGAGGCAGGCAGAGAGAGAGGAGGAAGCAGGCTCCCTGCCGAGCAGAGAGCCCGATGTGGGGCTCAATTCCAGGACTCTGAGATCATGACCTGAGCCGAAGGCAGAGGCTTTAGCCCACTGAGCCACCCAGGCGCCCCAAGGAACTCTTTTCATTAGGTGTGAGAGGTAGAATCTGATGGAGAGAAGAAAAGGAAAGACAACAAAAAAGAATAAAAAACAGAAATGTAGGGGCGCCTGTGTGGCTCAGTGGGTTAAAGCCTCTGCCTTCGGCTCAGGTTGTGATCCCGGGGTTCTGAGATCGAGCCCCCCCCATCGGGCTCTCTGCTCAGCGGGGAGCCTGCTTCCTCCTCTCTCTCTGCCAGTCTCTGCCTACTTTTGATCTCTGTCTGTCAAATAAATGAAATCTTTAAAAAAACCCAGAAATGTAAAAAGAAACATACACATATATATGCACGCAGACTAGGAGTGATATATCATGGACTTGCAAATGTTAACAGCATGAAATGCTAAGAGAATGATTGTTCAGGTGTGCAGGTTGGTAGAAGAAAAAAAGCTTTACAGGAAAGGGACATGTGGGATGATATCTACATTACGCATCTATGGCAAACCTCTTGTGCCACTCTCTCTTGGTCACTAGCCACAATGGCCAGCTTTCAGTTTTTAAAAACTGAAGATCTTGGGGAGCCTAGGTAGCTCAGTCAGTTGTGCAGAGGACTGGATTTCAGTTCAGGCCATTATCTCAGGGTCCAGGAACAAGCCCCACTCTGGGCTCCAATCTGGCTCTGTAGTCTGTTTCAGATTCTCTCTCCCCTCCCCCTGCCTCTCTTAAAAAACACAAAAAATTAAAGTTCTTTCCTGTCTGAAAGTAATTATGCCACTGTCTGGTGCTCTTTCCCCAAATCCTCTCATGATTGGCTCTTTTCTCACACTTTCAATCTCTGTTCAAATGCCACCACTTCAGAGATGCCTTTCCAGTCCAACCAATCTAACCTGGGCCTTTCTTTCCATCACCTCTTAATTCCTTCAAAGCTCTTAACACCAACTCTATTTATCTAAAATGTTTAATTTATCGACTCTTTACCAACGGAATGTAAGTTTCCTGAAAGCAGGGATTACTGTCTTGAATACTTCTTTTTCTTTATATCCAAATTCTGGCAGAGAGTGAGACAGCTAATAAATTATTATTTATTAGGGCGCCTGGGTGGCTCAGTGGGTTAAAGCCTCTGCCTTCGGCTCGGGTCATGATCCCAGGGTTCTGGGATGGAGCCCCACATCGGGCTCTCTGCTCCGCAGGGAGCCTGCTTCCTCCTCTCTCTCTGCCTGCCTCTGTGCCTACTTGTGATCTCTGTCTGTCAAATAAATAAATACAAATAAAAAAAATTATTATTTATTGAAGAGAATGAGTGGTAGAAAGTGACAAAACTTGGGAGGAAAGTCGGTGTTATAGTCAGGGTGTTCCTAGGGAAGGCGATAGGAAAGGGACAGGAAAAGCCAGCTGCGCTAAAGACTGCATAGGAAGCTGAAGATTTACGTCGTTGAGAGTGGAAGGTTCGGAACAGGGCTTCAGACTTCCCTTGGCCACCCGTAGGGTGGGCGGCTGGGTGGACAAAGGGGCATACGCCACTTAGTGCCCAACTTCTGGGCGTCCGCTGTGCAAAAAGCAAACGCTAAGCTCTCTTGAGAAACCCCCCAACTCCCACCCCATAACCTAGGTCCCGCCCCGCGGACCTTACGCTGTCGTCTTCCACGCAATCACTAGCCCGTGGACACCAAAAGTTATCACCCGGGCCGAGCCCCTGTGGAGCAGCAACAAGTGAGAAAAGACCACCCTCCTCCCGTCCACACAGAAGATCCCATACCTGCCCCGCATCCCGGCCCGGGCTCACCCGCCGGCTGACGCGTTTCTCCCCGCCCCCAGCCCACCCCGCGGCCCTACTTGGGCCCTCACTTACGCTTGTCTCCGAGCTATGAGCCGATGCATGGGAGTCGCCATCTTAGCGCGGCTGAAGACTGCCGCGCTGGGTTTTGGGAAACTCCTCGGAAGGGGCGGGGACTTCGAACCTCCGCGTCCGCCTGCCTGGGCGGAGCCAGTGCGGCTTGGAGGGCTTCTGGGGTAAGCAGTGGGTGGGTGGGTGGTATGTCTTGTTTCCTGCCTATGTCTGTAGTTTAAGAAAGAGGAATGAGGCCGGTTGTCTCACATGAACGGGCTTTTGAAGGCTGAGTACAGGTATACGGCGTGAAGAGGCGGGGAGAAACATTCTCAAATGAGGGAAATATATGTACATATATACATAAGCGTGAATAAAACTGTGCTGTGTTCAGGAAGTAGTCTGGAAAGCAAAGTAGAAAGGAATGAATTGAGATTGGGACCATAAGTTAAGACTGACTTTAGTAAACCATATACTGCAAATATGTTTATTATTTCTATATTTATGTATTTCATAGGGATGGTATAAGGACCAAATGACACTATGTAACTAAAGCTACTTTGTCTACTGGAAAAAGATTATACAAACATTAACTATTTTAAGATATTTTAGCATTTAGTGGCAGATCATGGAAATTTTATTCCCTTAAATCCACATTCTTTGAACCATATATAAATTTTGGAATATATCTGTGTGTCTGGGCTTCCACTCGTTTTTTTTTTTTT
>RCUC01161991.1:0-56453 GCA_003697995.1 Taxidea taxus jeffersonii | reverse complement strand
TTGGGGATCAAGGTGATGCTGGCCTCATAAAATGAGTTTGGAAGTTTTCCTTCCATTTCTATTTTTTGGAACAGTTTCAGGAGAATAGGAATTAATTCTTCTTTAAATGTTTGGTAGAATTCCCCTGGGAAGCCATCTGGCCCTGGGCTTTTGTTTGTTTGGAGATTTTGGATGACTGTTTCAATCTCCTTACTGGTTATGGGTCTATTCAGGTTTTCTATTTCTTCCTGGTTCAGTTGTGGCAGTTTATATGTCTCTAGGAAAGCATCCATTTCTTCCAGATTGTCAAATTTGTTGGCATAGAGTTGCTCATAATATGTTCTTATGATTGTTTGTATTTCTTTGGTGTTGGTTGTGATCTCTCCTCTTTCTTTCATGATTTTATTTATTTGGGTCCTTTCTCTTTTCTTTTGGATATGTCTGGCCAGGGGTTTATCAATCTTATTAATTCTTTCAAAGAACCAGCTCCTAATTTTGTTGATTTGTTCTATTGTTTTTTGGTGTCTATTTCATTGATTTCTGCTTTGATCTTTATTATTTCTCTTCTTCTGCTGGATTTAAGCTTTCTTTGTTGTTCTTTCTCGAGCTCCTTTAGGTGTAGGGTTAGGTTGTGTATTTGAGACCTTTCCTGTTTCTTGAGATAGGCTTGTATCGCTATATATTTTCCTCTCAGGACTGCCTTTGCTGTGTCCCACAGATTTTGGACCGTTGTGTTTTCATTATCATTTGTTTCCATGTTTTTTTTTTTCAATTCTTCTTTAATTTCCTGGTTGACCCATTCCTTTTTTAGAAGGATGCTGTTGAGTCTCCATGTATTTGTGCTCTTTCCAAATTTCCTCTTGTGATTGAGTTCTAGCTTCAGAGCATTGTGGTCTGAAAATATGCAGGGAATGATCCCAATCTTTTGATACCTGTTGAGACCTGATTTATGACCCAGGATGTGATCTATTCTGGAGAATGTTCCATGGGCACTAGAGAAGAATGTGTATTCTGTTGCTTTGGGATGGAATATTCTGAATGTATCTGAGATGTCCATCTGCCCCAGTGTGTCATTTAAGACCTTTATTTCCTTGTTGATCTTTTGCTTGGATGATCTGTCCATTTCAGTGAGGGGTGTGTTAAAGTCTCCTACTATTATTGTATTCTTGTCCATGTGTTTCTTTGATTTTGTTATTAATTGGTTTATATAGTTGGCTGCTCCCATGTTAGGGACATACATATTTAAAATTGTTAGATCTTCTTGTTGGACAGACTCTTTGAGTATGATATAGTGTCCTTCCTCATCTCTTATTATAGTCTTTGGCTTAAAATCTAATTGATCTGATATAAGGATTGCCAGCCCAGCTTTCTTCTGATGTCCATTAGCATGGTAAATTGTTTTCCACCCCTCACTTTCAATCTGGAGGTGTCTTCCGGTCTAAAATGAGTTTCTTGTGGGCAGCATATGGATGGGTTTTGTTTTTTTATCCATTCTGAAACCCTGTGTCTTTTGATTGGGGCATTTAGCCCATTTACGTTCAGGGTAACTATTGAGAAATATGAATTTAGTGCCATTGTATTGCCTAAAAGGTGATTGTTACTGTATATTGTCTCTGTTCCTTTCCGATCTACTACTTTTAGGGTCTCTCTTTGCTTAGAGGACCCCTTTAAATGTTTCCTGTAGAGCTGCTTTGGTGTTTACAAATTCTTTCAGTTTTTGTTTATCCTGGAAGCTTTTTATCTCTCCTATTTTCAATGATAACCTAGCTGGATAAAGTATTCTTGGCTGCATGTTTTTCTCGTTTAGTGCTCTGAATATATCATGCCAGTTCTTTCTGGCCTGCCAGGTCTCTGTGGATAAGTCTGCTGCCAATCTAATATTTTTACCGTTGTATGTTACAGACTTCTTGTCCCGTGCTGCTTTCAGGATTTTCTCTTTGTGGCTAAGACTTGCAAATTTTACTATTAGATGGCGGGGTGTGGACCGATTCCTATTGATTTTGAAGGGTGTTCTCTGCACCTCCTGGATTTTGATGCTTGTTCCCCTAGCTATATTTGGGAAATTCTCTACAATAATCCTCTCCAGTATACCTTCTGCTCCTCTTTCTCTTTCTTCTTCTTCTGGAATCCCAATTATTCTAATGTTGTTTCGTCTTATGGTATCACTTATCTCTCGAATTCTCCCCTCGTGGTCCAGTAGTTGTTTGTCTCTCTTTTGCTCACTTTCTTTATTCTCTGTCATGTGGTCTTCTCTATTACTAATTCTTTCTTCTGCCTCATTTATCCTAGCAGTAAGAGCCTCCATTTTTGATTGCACCTCATTAATAGCTTTTTTTATTTCAACCTGATTAGATTTTAGTTCTTTTATTTCTCCAGAAAGGGCTTTTATTTCTCCTGACGGGGTTTCTCTAATATCTTCCATGCCTTTTTCGAGCCTGGCTAGAACCTTGAGAATCGTCGTTCTGAATTCCAGATCTGACATATTATCAATGTCTGTATTGATTAGGTCCCTAGCCTTTGGTACTGCCTCCTGTTCTTTTTTTTTTTTTTTTTTTTTTGTGGTGGGTTTTTTTCGCTTTTTATTTTTGTTTGGTAAGTATCCGCTGTTCTTCCCGTTAAGTTAACTTGGTATTGGCTGGATTTCTTGTTGATCTTCTGGGGGAGGGGCCTGTTGTAGTGATTTTCAAGTGTATCTGCCCCAGGCGGAATTGCATCGACCTTACCTGAGGCTGGGCTAAATAATCCTCTCAGGTTCGATTTTGGGAGCTTTTGTTCCCTGAATGCTTTCCATAGAGTTCCGGAGGATGGGAATGAGAATGGGGGCCTCCCAATATCCGGAGCTGAGAGCTAGGGGCCCCAGTCTTCAGTGCGCCTTCAGACTCCCGTCTCCCCAGCCTCTAGCTGTGCTTGGTGAAAATAGTGTGTAATCAGTCCCATTTCACTGGCTTCTGGGTGTGCTCCGAGGTCACCCAGCCTGTGACCAAGGGTCTCTGTCTTTGGCAGAGTCCCACCTGGAGTCTCTGAACCCCATAGATCCCTGAGCACTCCCAGGCCGGAGTCTCCCTGGATCTTGTGGGGACCTCTCGCACAGAGCACCGGCCCGTGTCACAGACCATGGCTCTAGGAAACCCCGAGTTGAGAGGTCACTCCTCAGCTCTGTTTCTGCAGCCGGCTTCCCCGCTCTAATACCTGTGAGCTCTGTGACACTCAGACACCCCTGATCCTTCTGTGACACCGCGGGACCTGAGTCCACACTGTCTCCGTGAGGTCTTCACCCCAGTTTAGCCTCTGGAGCAATGTCCCTCCATGGAGCAGACTTTTAAAAGTCCTGATTTTGTTCTCCATTGTTCCGCCACTTGCCGGGAGCCAGCCCCTCCCTCTGGGGTCTATCTTTCCATCCCATTGGATTCACTTCTCCGCTGGTCCTACCTTTTAGAAAGTGGTCAATTTTCTGTTTCTAGAATTGTTGTTTTTCGTCTCTTCGATCTCCTGTTGGATTCGTAGTTGTTCGGAATGGTTTGATAGGCCATCTAGCTGATCTGCTGCCTGGTGTCGTCTCAGCCTGCTACTTCTCCGCCATCTTGACTCCTCCTCCTCAAGACTTTTATTTTATTTGTTCCCACTGGTCTCATTCTTTTCAAATTTTTAAAATTGGAAACTTATTTACTATCACAAAGAGAGGCTCAATAAAATAAATTCTTTAATAACCTTTTAACTTGAACTTTTTTGATACATATACCTGTGTTTTTCTTTTGCCTCTCTCTTTTTTTTTTTTTTTTTAATATTCATGTAGAGAAAAGCTTCAAGGTAATCCTTTTTCCCTAATCAATACTACCCATATATATAAACCAGTTTCAATCCCCTTTTATCTCTGGAAAGTTGAGTCCACTAACAAAGATATCAAGATACACCCAGGAAGAATCAAAATAACCTTCCTTGCTCACACTGAGGATTTATAACCACCCTCACATCTTCTTCTTCTTTCAGTGTTTCTGTGTATTTGGTTTTTGTTCTGGTAGTATATAAATCTTATACGTGGGTTTCATTTTGGCTGGGTTCTTTTTTTTCTTCTCATTTACTTTTATCTGTCTTTTTGTTTGTCCGTTTTCGTTTGTATATCTTATATATCTTACCTTTGGGGCCCATTCTGGATGGGTCTTCTCTATATATTTTTTCTGTCTCTCTCTTTTTTTGTTTATTTCTTTCTTTTTTCTGGGTACTCCCAATTGTTCAGAACCATTCCAGAGTGCACCTCACCTGGATCATGGTTGATACATTCAGCTACACATTCCCTCAGCCAACTCTCACCAAAATGACTAGGAGGAGGAATGCCCAACAGAGAAAAAATTCAGAGACTGTGCACTCACCATCAGAACTATTGGATATGAACATATATAGTATGTCAGAAAGGGAATTCAGGCTAACAATTATCCAGGCAATGGCTAGGTTGGAGAAAACCATTAATGACAACATGGAATCAATTAGGGCAGAAGTGAAAACCACCAGGGAAGAAGTTAAAAATGCTCTCAATGAATTCCAACCTAATCTAAATTCTCTAACAGCCAGGGTAACTGAGATAGAATTAGTGATCTAGAGACAAACTGGTAGAGAAAAAGGATCAGGAGGAGGCCTGGAACAAATAGCTTAGAAGCCATGAAAACAGAATTAGGGAAACAAATGATACCATGAAACATTCTGCCAGAATTATTGGAATCCCTGAGGGAGAGGAGAAAGAAAGAAGTCTAGAAGATACAGTTGAACAAATTCTCTATGAAAAATTTCCCAATCTGGGTAATGGAGCCAGCGTTCCTGTCCTAGAGGCAGAAAGTCTCCCCAAAAGATCACAGAACCTAGAAAGACCTCGAGACACCTCATTGTGGAACTGATGAATCATAATTTTAGACAGCAGCCATTGAGAGCAGCTAGGAGGAAGAGATTCCTTACATACAGAGGAAAGCCCATCAGAATAACATCAGACCCATCCACAAAAAATCTTGCAAGCCAGAAAGGGTTGGAAAGATGTATTCAGGGCACTAAATGAGAAGAATATGCAGCCAAGAATACTTTATACAGCAAGGATGACATTCAAAATGGATGGAGAGATAAAGAGTTTCAAAGACTGGCAAGGTTTAAAAGAGTATGTGACCACCAAGCTGACACTATAGGAAATATTAAGGGGGGTTCTAGAAAAGAAGAAAGAACCTAAGAGTGTCATAGAAAAGAAATTTATGGAGAAAATCTATAGAAACAAGACTTCACAAGCAACATGATGTCAATAAAAACGTATCTCTCAATAATCACTCTCAACGTGAATGGCCTAAATGCGCCCATAAAACAGCACAGGGTTGCAGATTGGATAAAATGACAGGACCCATCCATATGTTGTCTACAAGAGACCCATTCTGAACCTAAAGATACATCCAGACTGAAAGTGAAGAGATGGAGTAGCATCTTTCATGGCAGTTCGCCTCAAAAGAAAGGTGGGGTGCCAATTCTCATATCAGATAAATTATATTTTAAACTAAAGACTGTAGTCAGAGATAAAGAGGGACACTACATAATTCTTAAAGGGCCTATTCACCAAGAAGATCTAACAACTGTAAATATTTATGTCCCCAATATGGGAGCATCCAACTACATAAGGCAACTGTTAATCAAAATAAAGAGTCATATTGATATGAATACATTAATAGTAGGAGATCTTAACATGCCACTTTCAGTAATAGACAGATCATCTGAGCAGAAAATCAATAAAGAAACTAGAGCATTGAATGACACAGTGGACCAGAGGGACCTCATAGATATATACAGAACATTCCACCCTAAAACAACAGAATACTCATTCTTTTTGAGTGCACATGGAACCTTCTCCAGAATAGGCCACATACTGGGTCACAAATAAGGGCTCAACAAATACCAAACGATTGAGGCTATTCCCTCCATATTCTCAGAACACAATGCTTTGAAACTGGAACTCAACCACAAGAAAAAGTTTGGAAGGGATTCAAACACCTTGAAGCTAAAGACCATCTTGCTTAAGAATGCTTGGATGAACCAGGAAATCAAAGAGGAACTTAAACAATTCATGGAAACTGTTGGGTTCCATTATCAAAGGAACAAGGCCGATATAAAGCGAAGGTCAAGCAAAGCTTTATTCCTGCCAAGCATCAAGAATCAACTGACCAGTCAGGGCCAAGTCTAAAGAGAGGGACCCCTCCCAATCTTACAGGCTACCTTTTATTGGGTAAAACCGCAGCCTACATCTTGTTATCTCAACCCACTGGGTTCGTGTGTCTCTTGCTGATTGACTAGTTCCATCTGGTCTGGTGACTTGTTACTCAAGAGTACCCCATACCGAGAACTGTTACAAGTAGTACTTTCTGGAAAGGCTTAGTCAGCTAACATATTCAGTGTAAATAATAAGATGGTCATCATTCCCAAGATGGAGTCATTCTGGTTTGGGGAAGACCTTCTCAGAAACCAATGAGAATGAAGATACTTCAGTCCAAAACCTATGGGAAACAGCAAAGACTGTCTTTAAAGGGAAATACATAGTCACCCAAGCCTCCCTCAAAAAAATTGAAAAGTCCAGAATACACCACCTCTCTTTATCCTTTAAAAACTGGAGAATCAACCATAAATTAGGTCAATCCCACACACAGGAAGGGAAATAATCAAAATTCGAGCAGAGAACAATGAGATAGAAACTAAGGATACAGTAGAACACATCAACGAAACTACAAGCTGTTTTTTTTTTTTTAAGAATCAATAAGATCAATAAACCATTGGCCAAACTAGTCCAAAAGAAAAGAGAGAAGACCCAAATTAATGAAAAATATGAATGAGAAGAGAGAGGTCACGAATAACACCAAGGATATAGAAACAATCATCAGAAATTATCAACAACTATATGCCAATAAGTTAAACAACCTAGACTAAATGGATGCATTCCTGGAAACCTATAATTCCAAAACTTAATCAAGAATAAATTGACAACCTGAAGACACCAATCACAGATTGAAGCAATGATCAAAAACCTTGCAAAAAACAAGAGCCCAAGACCTGACGGACCCTGAGAGAATTCTACCAAACATTCAAAGAAGAAATAACGCCTATTCTCATGAAGCTGTTTCAAAAAATAGAAACAGAAGGGAAACTTTCAGACTCTTTTTATGAAGCCAGGATTATCTTCATCCCCAAACCAGGCAAAGACTCCAACAAAAAAGGGAATTTCAGACCAATATCCTTGATGAATGTGGATGCTAAGAGTCTCAACAAGATCCTAGCTAATAGGATCCAACAGTACATTTAAAAAGAATATCCATCATGACAAGGTGGGATTTATCCATGGGTTACAAGGGTGGTTCAACATTCACAAATCAATCAATGTGATAGAACAAATCAATAAGAGAAGAAAAAAGAACCATATGGTCTTTTCAATTGATGCAGAGAAAGCATTTCACTAACTATGGCATCCTTTCCTTATTAAAACTCTTCAGGATATATGGACAGAAGGAACATTCTCAACTTCATCAAATCTGTCTATGAAAAACCCGCAGCGAATATCATCCTCAATGGGGAAAAGCTGACAGTCTTCCCTTTGATATCAGGAACATGACAATGATGCCCACTCTCACCACTCTTGTTCAACATAGTACTAGAAGTCCTAGCAACAGCAATCTGACAACAAAGAGAAATAAAAGGCATTCAAATTGGCAATGAAGAAGTCTCACTTTCTATGTCTTTGCAGATGACATGATACTTTATATGAAAAAACCAAAAGACTCCACCCCAAAGTACTAGAACTCATACAGCAATTCAGTAATGTGGCAGGATACAAAATCAATGCACAGAAATCAGTTCTTTCTTATACACTAACAATGAAAATACAGAAAGGGAAATTAGAGTATTGATTCTATTTACTATAGCACCAAGAACGATAAAATATGTGGGAATAAACTTAACCAAAGGGGTAAAGGATCTGTAATTGAGGAAGAAATTGAAGAAGACACAAAAAGATGGAAGATCATTCAATGCTCATTTATCGGAAGAATAAACATTGTTAAAATGTGTATACTGCCTAGAGCAATCTATACTTTCAGTGCCATCCCAATCAAAATTCCAATGGCATTTTTCAAGGAGCTGGAACAAACAATCCTAAAATTTGTATGGAACCAGAAGAGACCCTGAATTGCGAAGGAAATGTTGAAAAAGAAAAACAAAACTGGGGGCATCATGTTGCCTGATTTCAAGCTTTACTACAAAGCTGTGATCACCAAGACAGCATGGTACTGGAACAAAAACAGACACATAGACCAGTGGAACAGATATGGACCCTCAACTCTATTATCAAATAATCTTCAACAAAGGAGAAAAAATATACAGTGGAAAAAAGACAGTCCCTTCAATAAATGGTGCTGGGAAAATTGGACAGCTATGTATAGAAGAATGAAACTCAACCATTCTCTTACACCATATAAAAAGATAACCTCAAAATGGATGAAAGACCTCAATGTGAAGCAGTAATCCATCAGATTCCTAGAGGAGAACATAGGCAGTAACCCCCTCAACATCAGCTATAGCAACTTATTTTTTTAATTTTAATGTTTTAACTTCTTTTCAGGGTACCAGAATTCATTGTTTATGTACCACACACAGTGCTTCATGCAATACGTGCCCTCCATAATACCCACCACCATGCTCACCCAAATTCCCACCCTCCACCCTTCAAAACCCTCAGATTGTTTTTCAGAGTCTATAGTCTCTCATGGTTTATCTCTCCCTCCAATTTCCCCCAAGTGCCTTCTCTTCATCTCCCCATGTCCTCCATGTTATTTCTTATGCTCCACAAGTAAGTGAAACGATGATAATTGACTCTCTCTGCTTGACTTAACTCACTCAGCAAAATCTCTTCCAGTCCCATCCATGTTGATACAAACTTGGGTATTCATCCTTTCTGATGGAAGCATACCATATACAATATACCATAGTGTATATTGACCACATCTTCCTTATCCGTTCATCCACCGAAGGGCCACAGTTTGGCGACCACGGCCATTGCTGCTATGGACATTGGGGTACAGATGGCTCTTCTTTTCACTACATCTGCATCTATGGAGTAAATACCCTGTAGTGCAATTGCAGGGTCATAGGGAAGCTCTATTTTTAATTTCTTTTTTTTTTAAAGATTTTTATTCATTTATTTGACAGTGAGAGAGAGAACACAAGCGAGGGGGGGTGGGAGAGAGAGAAGCAGGCTCCCCGCTGAGTGGGGAGCCCAATGTGGGGCTCAATCCCAGGACCCCAGGATCATGACCCGAGCCGAAGGCAGACGCCTAACAACTGAGCCACCCAGGCGCCCCTATTTTTAATTTCTTAAGGAAACTCCACACTGTTTTCCAAAGTGGCTGCACCAACTTGCATTTCCACCAATACATGTTGTTTACTGTCTCGTTAATTTTGGCCATTCTAACGGTGTAAGGTGGTATCTCAATGTGGTTTTGATTTGAATCTCCCTGATGGCTAGTGATGATGAATATTTTTTCATGTGTCTGATAGCCATTTCTATTTCTTCATTGGAGTGGTGTCTGTTCATGTCTTCTACCCATTTTTTGACGTGATTATCTGTTTTGTGTGTGTTGAGTTTGAGAAGTTCTTTATAGACCCTGGGTATCAGCCTTTTGTCTGTAGTGTTATTTGCAAATATCTTCTCCCATTCCGTGGGATGCCTCTTTGTTTTGTTGACTGTTTCCTTTGCTGTGCAGAAGCATTTGATCTTGCTGAAGTCCCAAAAGTTCATTTTCGCTTTTGTTTCCTTTGCCTTTGGAGACATATCTTGAAAGAAGTTGCTGTGGCTAATATTGAAGAGTTTAATGCCTATGTTGTCCTCTATGATTCTGATGGATTCCTGCCTCATGTTGAGGTCTTTTATCCACTTCAAGTTTATCTTTGTGTATGGTAAGAGAATGGTCTAGTTTCATTCTTCTACATATAGCTGTCCAATTTTCCCAGCACCATTTATTGGAGAGACTGTCTTTTTTACACTGTATATTTTTTCTTTTTTTGTTGAAGATTATTTGACCTTGGAGTTGAGGGTCCATGTCTGGGCTCTCTCCTCTGGTCCACTGGTCTATGTGTCTGTTTTTATACCAGTACCATGCTGTCTTGGTGATTATAGCTTTGTAGTAAAGCTTAAAATCAGGCAACATGATGCCCCCAGTTTTGTTTTTCTTTTTCAGCAACTTCTTTCAAGATATGTCTCCAATGGCAAAGGAAACAAAAGCAAAAATGAATTTTTGGGACCTCATCAAGATCAAAAGCTTCTGCACAGCAAAGGAAGCAGTCAACAAAACAATGAGGTATCCTATGGAATGAGAGAAGATATTTGCAAAAGACAGTACAGACAAAGAGCTGATATCCAAGATCTATAAAGAACTCCTCAAACTCAACACACACAAAACAGATAATCTTGTCAAAAGATGGGCAGAAGATGTGAACAGACACTTCTCCAATGAAGACATACAAATGGCTAACAAAATGAGGAAAAATATTCGTCATCATTAGCCATCAGGGAGATTCAGTTCAAAACTTCATTGAGTTACCAACTTATACCAGTTAGAATGGCCAAAATTAACAAGACAATAAACAACCTGTGTTGGAGAGGATGTGGAGAAAGGGGAACCCTCTTACATTGTTGGTGGGAATGCAAGTTGGTGCAGTCACTTTGGAAAACAGTGTGGAGGTTCCTTAAGAAATTAAAAATAGAGCTTCCTTATGACCCTGCAACTGCACTACTGGGTATTTCCCCCAAAGATACAGATGTAGTGAAAGGAAGGGCCATCTTACCCCAATGTTCATAGCAGCAATGGCCGAGGTCGCCAAACTGTGGAAAGAACCAAGATGCCCTTTAATGGACGAATGGATAAAGAAGATATGGTCCATATATACAATGGAATATTATGCCCCCATCAGAAAGGATGAATACCCAACTTTTGTATCAACATGGACAGGATTGGAAGAGATTATGCTGAGTGAAATAAGTCAAGCAGAGAGAGTCGATTATCATATGATTTCGCTTACTTGTGGAGCATAACATGGATGGCATGAGGTTATGGAGAGGAGAAGTGAGTTGGGGGAAATTGGAGGGGAGATAAACCATGAAAGACTGTGTAATCTGAGAAACAAACTGAGGATTTTGGAGGGAAGGAGGTGGGGTGTTGGGTGAGCCTAGTGGTGGGTGTTATGGAGGGCATGTATTGCATGGAGCACTTGGTTTGGTGCATAAACAATGAATTCTGGATCACTGAAAAGAAAAAAAAAAAGGAAAATTAAATAAATAAATAAAATCTTAAAGAAAAGATCCCTTATGAACACGAATTCAAAAATTCTCAATATAATACCAACATATGAATTCAATAAAACATTAAAAGAACTTCTCACTATGATCCAGTGGGATATTTTCCTGGGCTACAGAGGTGGTTTGATATCTGGAAATCAATCAATGTGATACACCACATTAATAAAAGAAAGGATAAGAAAAATATGATCCTCCCAAAATATGTACAAAATATTTGACAAAATACAACATCTAGTATTGTTAAATACCCTCAATAAAGTAGGAATGGATGGAAACCTCATCATCATAAAGACATCATAAGACAGGGATGTCCAGTTTCACTGTTACTATTTAACATAGAACTGGAAGTCTTAGCCTCAGCAATTGGATAACAAAAAGAAGTAAAACCCATCCAAATCAGCATGGAAGAAGTTCAATTTTGACTATTTGTAAAAAACATGATACTCTTTGTGTAGAAAAGCCAAAACACCACCCCAAATTGCTAGAATTCATACATGAATTTAGAAAAGTTACAGGGTATAAAATCAACTTACAGAAATCTGTTGCATTTCTATAAACCAACAATGAAGCTACAGAAAGTGAAATCAAGGTATCAATCCCATTTGCAATTGCACCAAAACCAGTAAGATACCTAGGAATAAACCTAACAGGTTTATTCTGTTATACAGGATCTGACTCCTAAAACTATAGAACACTTATGAAAGAAATTGAAAAGGACAAAAAGAAATGGAAAACATTCCATTCTCATGGATTTGAAAAACGAACATTGTTAAAATGCTTATACTACTGAAAGTAATGTACACATTTGACATAATCCCTATCAAAATACCACCAGCATTTCCCACAGAGCTAGAACAAATAATCCTAAAATTTGTATGGAATCACAAAAGACCCCACCTCTTTCACCTTGGCAATAGTAACTTCTTACTGGACGCATCACTGGTGCCAAGGGAAACATAAGCAAAAATGAGCTATTGGGACTTCATCAAGATAAAAAGCTTCTGCACAGTGATGGAAAAAGTAAATTAAAAGGCAGCCTACAGAATGGGATAAGACACTTATAAACAACATATTGGATAAAGGGTTGAAGTCTAAAATCTGCAAAGAACTTACCAAACTCAACACCCAAAAAACAAATAATCCAGTCAAGAAATGGGCAGAAGACATGAATACACAGTTTTACAAAGAAGACATTCAGATGACTAACAGACACATGAAAAGACACTGAACATCACTCATCATCAGGGTAATACAAATCAAACCCACAACGAAATACTACCTCACACCAGTCAGAATGGCTAAAATTAACAAGTCAGGAAATTAAAGGTGCTGGCAAGGATGTGGAGAAAGGTTACACTGTTGGTAGAACTGGTGCTGCCACTGTGGAGAACACTTTGGAGGTTCCTCAAAAAGTTGAAAATAGAGCTTCCCTATGATGTAGTGATTGGAGTACTAGAAATTTATCCAAAAGATATAAAAATACAGATGCAAAAGAATAGATGTATCCTGATGTGTATAGCAGCATTATCAGCCAAGCTATGGAAAGAGCACCATTTTCCATCAACTGATGAATGGATAAAGAAGATGCGGTATATAGATAAAACAGAATATCACTCAAACATCAAAAGAGTGAATTCTTTGCATTTGCAACAATGTGGATGGAGCTAGAGTATATCATGCTAAGTGAAATAAGTCATTGAAAGACAAATATCACATGATTTCACTTGTATGTGGAATTTAAGAAACAAAACAGATGAACATATGGGAAGAGTGGAAAAAGAGAGAAAAACAAACCATAAGAGAGTGTTTTTTTTTTTAAGATTTTATTTACTTATGTGACAGAGAGATCACAAGTAGGCAGGGAGGCAGGCAGCGAGAGGGGGGCAAGCAGGCTCCCGGGTGAGCAGAGAGTCTAATGCAGGGCTCAATCCCAGGACCCTGAGATCATGACCTGAGCAGAAGGCAGAGGCCCAACCCACCTAGCCACCCAGGTGCCCCGCCTTAAAAGACTCTTAAAGATGGAGAACAAACTGAGGGTTGATTGAGGGAGGTGGGTAAGGGATGGGCTAGATGGGTAATGGGTCGTTAGGAGAGCATTTGTGATGAGCACTAGATGTTGTATCTATGATGAATGACTGAAACTAAAATTTCTTTTAAATTTATTTATTTAAGAGAGAGAGCACATGCACATGAGTTGGGAGGGGGAGGAAAGGGAAGAAGGAGAGGGAGAAGCTGACTCCCTGCTGAGTGGGGATCAGGACACCGGGTTCAGTCCCAAGACCCTGGTATCACGACCTGAGGCAAAGGCAGATGTTTGTTTAACCAACTGAGCCACCCAGATGCCCCTCCTGAAACCAATATCGCACTCTATGTTAAGTAATTAGAATTTAAATAGCAATTAAAAAGATGTATTGCATGGATATTGGGTGTGGTGCATAAACAATGAACTCTGGAACACTGAAAAGAAATAATAATAAAAAAAAAGATGTTTAATAGCATTTCTGGCTTCTACCCACTAGATGGCAGTAAACCTCCCTGCTCTTACCTTTCCTGACAACCAAAAAAAAAAAAAAAAAAAACCCCGCGTTTCCATAGATTGCCAAATGTCACCTGTGGGCCCAAATCACCCCTGGTTGAGAACCTATGCTTTATATGTACACTTGCTAGCATAGGAATAAGTGTTGTCCTGGTAAATATTTAGCCTACTCACTCTCTTGTGGAAAACACACAGACACACACACACACAGTCTTAGTTTGTACTATTTGCCAATTTCCATACTCCCTTAATGACTTGTTTCAAGCTCAAATGCCATCAGCCTGCTCTCATAATTTAGCAGTTATCTTTAGCAAAAATTTTTAAGGCTGCTTCAGTAAATTGCAGATAAGGATTAACGGTGCCTGAGACTGTTGATGTCAAAGTGATTCTTGAACCAGGTTTCTAGCGAACAGGAATAGGCCCAGAGCTCCAACTTTTGTGGTTCTCCTCTCCTTTCGCTGTGCATTTTGACACCTATTTTCAGTGTTCTCTATCAAGATATAATAATTTGCTTTCCTTAGAACTTTTCAGTGAGCTGCTACATCTGAAGTCCAAGATGGGAAAGTCTTTGGCATTCAGGCAGGACTGAGATGACAAGACTCCCTATTTTTTCCTGGCCAGTCAAGTAGACAAATTGGTTCAAGGCCTCTAGAGAAAGCCCTTAATAATGTGGGCTTAAGGTCCTGGAATATTTATGTCCTTCTTTCATTTCTCTTAGGTATAAGTCAACTAGGTTGACCTGTAGCTTGAAATAGTCCAAAGAGTACAACTAGGGTAGGATATGTGTAGTAGGCTTAGGATAGCTGTGTAGAATTTTGGATAAGGTCAATCAAATCTGTGTGTAGTAAGAAGGCATATAGAAATTGATGTTTGAAGTCAGAGAATAAACTTTTTAGAAATAAATCTAAAGATCAATTTGTGTGCTGATTTTCCCAGGTGATTGTCCAAGTCCAGGCAAATTCTCAATTCTGAATACGACACCTTAGCCTTTGTAATGGTGATGATTGTTCACATGTGGCATAATGTATTATTATTAGAATATTTATGTATCTTGGTTGAAAGGTATTAGAATTGGTAGTGGACAACAAATACATCATTTTTGATAAAATAGCACTTTACTAGTGATGACAAAAAAATCAATAAAATGGCAAGGTTGATTTTAATAACAATACAAGGAGGAGAAAAATATCACTTATAAAATTATACTGGTTGCTATAACATTTCTAAATCTTGCAATAAAATTAAAAAGCATTACCATTTAATTACAGATGTTTATGACAATGCAAGCTTAGATCTGGATCCTCTTGACTTGGTTCTAATTTGCATTTATCTTTACTTCATTTGTGCATAGCCCTACATTGCCATGTTTAGTCATATGTAAGGTTCTTTAAGACTTCAAAGGTTTCAATTTATCCTTTTAATTCTGGCTTTTTACTTAACTATTTTGCCAAGGAAACTAGAAATAAGTTTTAAGATAAATGTAAATACCTTATATTATATACTAATTTTCACCTTTTAAACTTTTCCCTCTTTTCTTCCTCTATTCCATCATTTGTTCATATAAATGTCTGAGTACTTGTAGTGGTACCCAAATGTATATTTGGCTATGACTGTGGTTTCATCCCCACCTTTTTGAAGCTACCATAGTAAGTAATAAATAGACAGTAAATAATAGTATGTTATATGTATAATAATCAATAAATGAATACTATTTTGCAACATCAGGAGGTCATAACAAACTCTTGGAAGGAAATCTGGGAAGCTTTAAGAAGAAAGAGGTACTTAATAATATGGCAGTCCTTCAAAGACTTAGAAATAGAGTTACTTGCTATATGACCCAGCAATTCTACTCCTTCATATATAACCAAGAGAATAAAAATTGTTCACACAAAAAATTGTATATGAATATTTATTAGCAGCACTATTCATGGTGGCCAAAAAGTGGGAACAGCCCATATTCATTAACTGATAAATGGATAAAGAATATATGTTATATGGATATAAAGAATATTATTTGACAATGAAAAGGAATGAAGTACTCACTCATGTTTCAAGATGAATAAACCTTGAAAATATTATACTAGCGGTGCCTAGGTGGCTCAGTGGGTTAAGGCCTCTGCTTTCGGCTCAGGTCATGGTCTCAGGGTCCTGGGATCAAGCCCTGCATCGGGCTCTCTGCTCAGCAAGGAGGCTGCTTCTCCCACCTCTCTCTGCCTGCCTCTCTGCCTACTTGTGATCTCTCTCTCTGTCAAGTAAATAAATAAAATCTTTAAAAAAAGAAAATATTATACTAAATGAAAAAAGCCAGTCATAAAAATCACATATTATAAGATTTCATTTTTAAAAAAATATCTAGAACAGACAAAACTATAGAGACAGAAAGTAGCTTAGGGTTGGGGATGGGAAGGAGGGTGAGGAAGTGACAGCTAATGGCTATAGACTTTCTTTGGGCATGATCAAATGTTCTAAAATTGGTCATGTTCACACAACTTTGTGAACATATTGAAAACAATTTATATGACTTATATCTTAATAAAGGTCTTTTGTATCACAGCCATATATGTAAAGCTCTAAGAATGATGCCCAGCACATATAGCTAGTGCTTTATGAGAGGTAGCTATTATTATTTAAAATAAAAATTAAAACAAGAAATCATTTTTCACACTCCAGGTTGGTAGAGATTAAGTAGTTCAATAATATACACTAATAACAATAACCACAATCACTCAACTCTCCTACATTGTAGGTAGGAATGTAAATTCGTGCAGTTTCATTAGAGGACAAGTGGCTTTACTTACTAAGATGACAAATATTTATACATTTTGACTCAATAATTTTAAAGAATTTGTCTTTGTTCATTATAGCCTAGTTTATATTATCAAAAGTTCTAAATAACTATTAATGATGTCTGGTTTAACAAATGATGGGACCACTATATAAGGGAAACTCACATGGCCTATTAAATTTTTTTTAAATTTTTAAAAAGATTTTATTTATTTATTTGACAGAGAGAGATCACAAGTAGGCAGAGAGGCAGGCAGGGAGAGAGGGGGAAGCAGGCTCTCCGCCAAGCAGAGACCCCGACATGGGGCTTGATCCCAGGACCCTGAGATCATGACCCAAGCCAAAGGCAGTGGCTTAACCCACTGGGCCATATAGGCACCCCATATGGCCTATTAAAGTTTTCATAAAGGAGTTCTTCTTCATAAGCTCATCTCTAAGTCACATATTAAGTGGAAAAATAAATCGCATAACAGTTCTTATAGTATGCTAACATTACTGTAGAAAGTGAGTTGTGAATTTCTAGATGAATATGAACATACATAGGCAAACATTTACAAACACATTTATGCTTATAAATGTATAGACTTTCTACAAAGGTACACAAGGAAGGGAACTAGTTGCTTTTGGAGAAAGACCAGAGTATTGAAAGTAGGAGGTCAGAGGAAGACATTTGTTTGGTTGCACACACATTTGTGCTGCTTCAAATGTTTTGTCTTTTGTGATTTTATTTTGGTCAAGAATTTATTACTTTTTTAACTAAAGAATTAGTTAAGAGGAAAAAGACAAATATGAAAAAATATCTTGCTTTCTCCCCCATTTAACACTGGATCACCTTTTACTCAGTGTTGTTAATTACCCCAGCAACTATTGACCAAGAACCTCTTAACTTCCCAGCACAGTTTGATGCTATGGGAAATACCACAGAGATACCTTCCTTCATGTTACGTATAACTTAACAAGATAAACAAGAAAAATTCAGTAATAAAATTCAGTAATAAAAAGAGCTTGGGGCACATGGGTGGCTCAGCGGGTTAAGCCTCTACCTTTGGCTCAGGTTATGATCTTAGGGCCATGGGATTGAGTCCCACATTGTGCTCCCTGCTCAGCAGGAGCTCCTGCTTCCCCCTCTCTCTCTGCCTGCCTCTGCCTACCTGTCAATCTCTCACTCTGCAAATAAATAAATAAATAAATAAAATATATATTTTTTTAAAAAAAGCTTAATGATTGTTCAGTTTAAGTTAATTCTCTCTGAAGCCTCTTAGAACAGGTTTTTGGAGATGTTACAGTGTCCCCAGAAGTCAGCAAGGGGCACTTCAGTCATATCTGTGCTGAGTTCAGTTTAGCTCATTTTCACCCCATGCCTTTGATATTTTGTCTGAAGTTATCTCAGAAAGCAAAGTCCTCAAAAATACTGGTGGTCTTTCTTTAAGTCATGAAATAGGACTCAAAGAAATTCTTATTTCCTACATGGATTTCAGTTAAGTTTTTTTTTTAATAAAACTACTTAAAAATAAACATGGATTATAAATCCAGTAGGTTATTTGTGGGGTATTCATTTTGTTTTTTATGAGCTGTCTTCTAGAAAAGGCCTACACCGCTCTCCCCATCAGCCAGTCACAGTATCTCTCTGGTATGTTCTGATATGCCTCCTTCACCATAAGGCCTTGTTCCAGGACATGGCATTGCAATGCATTGGCTTTTTAAATTATTATTCACTCTTTAAAAAAATCTTTTATTTCTTTTCTAAACTTTATTTAGTCAAACATTTCAATGCCGATATTAGAATATGACCTCTTTCTTTCTTCTTTTTTTTTTTTCTTTCTTCTTTCTTCTTTCGTTGTTTGCTTTTCGTTCTTGGATATCCCCAACACAAAAAACTAAAATCCTTAAAATGTGTCTGGATTATATAACACCATACTTTTATCATTGAAGCAATTCTTTCCATACTCTACAGTTCCTTCAGCCCCAAAGCAAAGAAAGCATCACTGGTTCCTTTATTCAAACCTGGTAGAGGAAGGAGATCGTAGCAAATTGGCTAAGTATAATATTTATTTATACATCATCTTTTTCAAAATACAACACCCAACTTTACCAATGGAGAACTAAACTCTCTTTGAGCTTAACCTTCTTTTGGACTGCTACTTGGAATTTCTTCAACATAGTTTTGCTAGGTAATGAATAAAGAAGTCTGCAAGACCAGCATCTCCACTTATCAACTGTCCAGTAGGACAGCTCTAGCCTCAGGTACCAGATCCCAGAGCTATGATCTCAACCTCATCCTCACCCTCACTATCATATCACCATCCCCAACAGATGCAGCTTGTGCATATGTGCATATGGCAAGTGGCACTAGAAAAGTCTTTCACAATAATTTTTAGTTAGCATTTTGATTTTTCTTTTTCTTATTTAAAGGCAATATATTTTTAAGTGCCTTTTTAATTTATGATTTTATATTTGTAAATTTTATTTTCATTAGCCATTTTTTCTAGTTAAATATAATTTTTGTGATAAAGGCCAGATATATTTCAGTATTGATGTTCTTTCAGAGCTCACTTAGACATACCATCATATTCTAATTTAGAAAAAAAAGAGCCATAAAAATATATGCCTTAAATTACGCATGCACAACAAAAATACACTTCTCAGCCTTTTCCAGTTTGTAATTACAGCAAGATTAAAATATAACCATCAAATATCCCCCCCTTCCTTTGGATCACCAAAGGAAAAGTCTTTGTGATTTGTGGTTATTTATTCTTGAGTTTCATTTTTCCTCAGCTGCACAATGGGAATATTACTAAGTCCAGGGCGGTTTTTTTGTTTATTTGTTTGTAATGATCAAATGCAGAAAGGGATGAAAAGTGCTCAGTGTATGCAAACAGCAGTCTCTTAATCTAAATAGTAGATGATAGATAAATAGAACTTCACTACCGTTCTGGAGTTTCTGGTCCTTTCTGTAGGTAAACGCACTTAACTTTTTATCTACATCATTTTTAACTTATGCAGGAGCAATGGTCCTGCTGTAAGAATGCTGGGTTGTTAAGCATTTATAAAACAATTTAGCTTCTTCTAATCTGAAGATTTTTAAGCCTGTTATAAAGGAAATGTTAATTATGAAAAAGTCAAACATCATGTTATCGGTAATCAAATAACTTTGCTGAAGTTTGGACAAAGCACTTCACCAAGGCACTCCACTAACACACAGCAGTCCAGACCTGGAGATCAACTGAGCCTCCGCAGTACAAGACAGGCATCTCTGAGAACAGCCAATCAGGAGAGAGGGTTGCCGCCACACCCACCTGTTCATTGCTTGCCCCAGGGATTGGAGCCAAATGGTCTCCAATTTTTTTTTTTTTTTTTTTTTTTTAAACCAGGCTGAGTTGCTAGGAGTTAATTCTTCCTGGAAATATCTGTCACTCTGATGGACATGCAGCACAACAGCACAGGCCATTCCAAAGCTGGTTTAGTGTTAAAAAAAAAAAAAAATTACTCTAACCCTTGGTTTCTCTGATTTTGCTTTCTGTTAACCTGGGAAATCATTTTAAACATACATTATAAGACTCAGACCTCCCTTTAGCAATTATGTAAAATCTTGTAGTTCTCTGAAAGACACAGAAGTGCAAATTGGGTTGTCTATCTTAGCAAACAATATTTATGTGGGAAAACAGACTTCATGAGTATTCTATATAAGATAGTAGGAATTTTTGTCTTTTTGTTTATATGTCATTTATATCTGGAGTACATTCCATGCAACTGTATTAATTTTGTGTCATTTTTTTAAAAATTGGAATTTACTATATAGCTTTTGGAGGACTACCACACCATAGTTATTCATCTCCTGCATAGTCTGTTCTAAAGTTCCTCTGAGGGGTTTAATTCTTTGCAGGTTTCAGAATTCCTCTACATGCCTTGACATATAGAATGAATGTGCACAATAAATTGCTGAATAATTGCAATGCAAGACAATATATTGTGTTGTGCCATTTAATGCATCAAATTAACAACAGAACTCTATTTTACAGAATAATAAATTTAGAATCATTGGGGTATTATCAGATGTATTTCATTTATAAGAAAAACTTAACATGTGAGCCCAGTTTAAATTCTGTGACCTTTCATCCTTCTCACACACAAATGTGGATGGGGGTAGAATGAATAGAAAGAAGCATTCAAGATATTCGGAGAAATAATTCAATATAGACAGTGAATTGGAGGTTCTGATTTATAAGTCAGTTTCTCAGATTTACATCTGAGTGTGGAATATAATGCTAATTGTTTTTGCTGGCCAATGAAAATTATTTACATTTAGAAAGATATTTGAAAGTATTTTGAACATTTTGGCAAAAAAAGAAAATATCCAATGAAACTTCATTATTATTTAACTTGCATACCTTAATACATTTTTAATAGGTTTATTAGGATATAATTCACATACTGTGAAGTTACCCATTTAAAGTGTACAAGTCAAAGTTTTTTTTGCATATTCACCCAGTTGTACAACCAAAACCATAATGTAATTTTAAAACATTTATTTTTATCACCATTTCCCCAAACTTCTCCATTGTTCCCCAGCCCCTATTCCCCACCTCCAGGCAACCACTAGTATACTTCCTGTCTCCAAAATGTGACTACTTGTAGATTTTTATATAAATAGAATCATATAATATGTATCTTTTTGTGACTTGCTTCTTTCACTTAGCATAACAATCTATTTTTATATTATTTTATATTATTTGACCTCAATAATCTCTGATGATAAAATGTTATTCTTGGACCCCTTTGAGTTCAAAGATTGGACACAATTTTCGTGAGAGAAAATTTAGAAACTAGTTAGACCAAGAGGGCTTTTCTCCACCACACAGGCTAATCTATTTCGCCAATGTTAACATACCAGATGTGCAAGCATAAACTGCAGAACAATGTGTGTCCATGGATCCCTAAATTGACATTGTCCAGGAGAATTTGGGAAAAGCAAACAAATAACAACAACAAATACTGCAAGTTACAAACAGAAGCCATGAAAAGGGAAATGTAGTTTAAGTATTGATCAAATGTAGTTTAACAGTTTAACCTTGGAAAACTGGTGATTGAGAGTACTTAACATAAATGCATATAAATTTGTATTTGGTGCTTATACAGGGGGCCCTTGAGAGGCAGAGTCCTTAGGAAAAGCAAAGAGGAACCTTACAGAGGAAGCAAATTTCCCTTCTGCCCTTTTCCCCTCTTCTCACTGGCAAGGTTTTATCCTCCTTACAGTTGGCTCAAATACTTGGAAGTGAATTTAGGGCCCTCCCCCAACTTATGATTTTATAACCAATAGGTGATGAGGTTTATTTGCATATTTCCAGTCACATAAGCAGCGGTGGAGTGGACACAGTGTCAGACTCGATCAGTCCTCCTCCTCCTTAGAGTGAACCTGTCACTTCTAGCTGCCCTGCCCTCTCTTTTAAAGGGCAACTTGTCCCACGCTGGACCTCAGCTCCAGCCTGCTCCCACCTCGGGCTCAGCTGGTCCATCACCCTGTCCGCGCTTCTGCCAGTCCCCTGTAGCTCCTACCGAGAGACGCGCCCCGAGATGGAGAGCAAAGCACTGTTGCTGGTGGCGCTTGGCATGTGGTTCCAGAGTCTGACCGCCACCCGCGGAGGGGTGGCCGCCGCCGACAGTAAGTTTTGTCCGTAGACTCCCCTCCACTTGCGGACTCCACTTTGGCAACTTCCACACGTTACGAAAGTGGAAAAAGAGGAAGCCGAAAGGGGTTGCAGATGCGTACCGGAGACTCTCCTAGACTAAGCGCCAGTCCCGAGAAGAGTCAACGGGCTGGGGTTTGGAGGGGCAGGGAAGGAATTCTCCCTCTGATTGTGTTGGAATCGTTCCCGCGTTGTCTCAGTCTGGCGGAGGCCGTGTTTCCGTGTCCGTAGACTTCAGAGAGGAAGAGTAGGGGGTAGCTCCAGGGGCGGGACGAGAGAGGTCGGAGGAAGGGCTTAAATGGCGGTGATCCGCAGTAACCCTCGCGCGAAGACCCTGGAATGAAAGGCACGCAGATCAAGGTGACCCTGGCGGGGCCGCCACCGCGGCTCGGCCCCCGCCTCTGGGAGCGTGGGTAGAGAGTGGTCCTTTCTCTTAGAGAAGCCGACCCGAGAGAGTGGGGATGGGGGAGTAGGCGTTGTCCGCATCGCAGAAGAACTGGGCCCTCGCTCTCGGCGTCTACACGGTGGTGGGGGACGGGGACGCCCCGAGTCCCGCGGTCGCAGAGTCCAGCACGCGTCTGGGAGCCGGAGAAGCTCTCCAGTTTCCATTCTTGCGCGCGCCGCTTTGCTTAGCACGCGGAAAGCCTAGCGGAGGGCTGCCCACCTCAAAACATGGCGCAGAGACCAGCAGTCTGTGGCCGCCGGCTGGGGTGGTGGTGTTAGGAGGTTTGCATTTGGCTACTCTTAAACTCCTCCGAGCTGAGTCCCGCTCTGATGTTCAGCCTCGCTGAGCGTCCACAGCACGTGGGGCTTCCCGGAGCCGCCGAGTGAAATCCAGCCAGCGCCCTGCAGCTGCCGCTCTTCGGGGTTAAGGCATTACAGGGGAGATGCTGGCAGGACAAAGGACAAGCCCAAGACCTGCCCACTACAGAGGCAGCCCTAGCACCTTGAACCTTGCTTGGTTCACTGAACATAAAACAGCAACCGAAGGGCAACATTTTTTCCCCCTGCGTGATGAAATTGCAGTTAGAGCAGTGTCGCTTGGTTATGTTTACAGGCAACAGGGTTCAAGTCGAGTTTCTCCATGACTTTGCAACTGAAAGCTTATTTCAGCAGTGGGTTGGAAAAAGAACATTTTGTTAGATTTATTTTTTTTTTAATGTAGATTTCATCAAGTCTGATTGGGTAAAAAAAAAAAAAAAACAGTTTCTGAAGGTTGAATTAAAAAGTCTTAAATATCTTACATAGTGGCATGTATCCCTCCATGTATCCCTCCATCTCCAAGAAGATGGTAGGAACAAATTCCATATTCTTATTTCAGAAAGTAAACCATGGTGTGAAGCTACTTCTACTGTAAAAACACACAAATACGTGTTTTCCACAGTTTGTGTTTGCTAGCTTTAAAACACACACACACACACACACACACACACATTATTTATTTTGAGAGAGGGAGGGAAAGAGCGCGAGTGCAAGCACAAGGTGGGGAGGGGCAGAGGGTGAGGGAGAACCTGACCCCTGAGCCGGGAGCCCCACTTCAGACTGGATCCCAGGACCCTGTGATCATGGCCTGAGCAAAGGCAGAGGCTTAACTGATGGAGCCACCTAGGATCCCCTGTTTTTGCTGGCTTCTTAGAAGTTCACAGCCCTAAATTCTTGGTCTAGTTAGTGTCACCTCTCCGAGTTTAGATTCCTCAACTCAAAAATGAGGAGTTCAAGCCACACTCAAAATTCTTTTAGTCTCCTCTAATTCATACGCTTTGATTTATATGGGCGCTTTGTGATTGATGAATTAAATTGGATTTTAAGCAATGCATGCTTTAGCTAGCAGTAAATGTATCAAGGGAGGAATCTTTTTTTTTAATAATTCTGAAATTTTTGTTTTTTAAGAGAGGAGAGAGCCTGAGCACTTGGGGGGAGGGACAGAGAGAGAGAAAGAGAGAGAGAAAATGAATCCTAAGCAGGCTCCACACCCAGCGCCCTGCACACGCTGGGTTCCATCTCCAGAGCCTGAGAGCTTACCTGAGCTGAAATCAATAGTCAGATGCACAAGGGACTTAGCCACCCAGGTGCCCCAAGGGAGGAATCATTTTTAAGTAGACATGAAATTAATCCCTCCTATCCTTCCCTCCTTCTTTCACTCCACCACTACCTTTCTTTATACTGTGCTTCTCCCATCACAGCAAATTACCTCCCCATTTCTCCTCCAGGTGAATTCATCTAGGAACTTAGCAATTTCAGAGGCAAAAGTTATCAGTGAGAGAATGGTAAACAGCACCTCTCTGGGCTCTGACTTTACTTATTCTGGATTTTTTTTTTCCTAAGAAGAATATGAGGATATGAGGTGCTCACTGCCCTCAGGCTGTTTGTTCTTGAAGCCACCTCCATCTCTGCAGGGCCTCATTAGGAAACTTAAAGAGCTAGACAAGGAGCATATGAATCAGTACTCAGTAGCTGAATTCTATTTGACCTGCCATAGTGAATTTCCAGGCTAAGTCTAAGTTAAATGTGATGGTGATGACAGCAAAATAGCTGACAGTGTTTGCAAATGGAGCAGAGCTCAGCACTGGAGTGATTGATTAACAGTAGTATTGAAAAGGGCGTGTCAGACACAGGGGTAGAGTTACAATGGAAAATTTTCGCTTTCTTTCAGGTAGTGTAGTGTATTTTTAGCATAACCTTTCTTCTTTGTTCAGGAGGAGAAATTGAGCTATATGGTTTACTGCTTCTATTTTAAGAACTTTTTTTCTATAAAAATGAAAAGCAAATCTGTTTGTTAAATAAATCAGGAGAATGTAAAGACCAATCAATTCAGTCAGATAGGATATTGATTTTTTTTTCACCTCATCAAACTATTTTTTGTTTTCACCCAGTCAGTGGTTTTTGGCATTCTGTAGAAGCTGCCTGAGTAAGTATGACCATCAGTTTCAGAGAGAAGGTAAATTATTGATTAAGTCCTTTAGGTATGTATGTGGTGGGGTAGAAAATTCAAAGAGAATTGCATTATAATTGAGCTTTTATACCTCATGTCTTCATATGCACACTAATCCTATTCATCTGATAATTGTGAGCTGACTTTAGAATATCTTTCCTGGGATGCTCAGTGTTTTTTTCTAGGAACAATAATATATCCCCTATAAATTTACCTTTGAAACTCTTTGATCTCTCAACCTAATTTCATCTCTCTGAGTGATTATCCACATTATGTAAATTTTTTGTCTTTGTTTATACACTTAGGATTTAGCTATTTAATAATTTAGAAATAAAGATTACATAGTCAAGAAATGCATTAACTTGTAACTTACTCCAGATCTTACCTTAGTGATGAATAAGAACATATCTGATGGGAACTGGTTGATGTGGTGATGATGATATGACTTGAATTCAGGATGGAAGCTCTTATGGAAGAATACACTTTAGGCAGCCTCCCTTCCACTAATTTCAGGTAGCTCTAATTTCTAAGGGGACCTGATAAAAAAGATTCGTATCCCCTTAAAAAAGGTAAACGCAGAGCCATTAATACCATTTTCATGTATGGAAAACAATAATTTTCTTAGTGACAATTGAGTCACATCAGTTCATCTGCCAGCCAAGAGCAATCCCAGTGTATACTGGGACAGCTAAACATATTGACTGATGTATATCAGCTGTGTGAGAAAGTGAGGCTTGGGAAGTACATTCATCCCTAGGTTGCTGAGAGACTCTTACACCAGTATTGTGAACATTTCTATCAGAACCCAAAGAGAAGGAAAGACTGACTGTAATCGCTATAACATTTATGATTTCATATATAGAACTGACATAGAATTGAAAACATCTTGTAGCATATGGAGTGGTGCTGTCTTCCTGTCCAATGCTTCATTATGCTTTCTGTAACTTAAAATGAAAGAAAAAATTTCCCTGAGAAGTGAAATAAAAACCTCCAGATACAAATTTGTTTAAGAATGCATGAATTTCATTTTTTTTTTAAATTTAGAAATTATGTACCCAACAGGAAATGTTTGTTGTGGAAAATTGGACCTCTCAGTGGGCTATGCAGATAATCTCTACAGGAGCTTTTATTTATTTATTTATTTATTTATTTTTGAGAGGGAGCCTGTGAGGCCAGAGAGGGGAGGGGTAGAGGGAGAAAGAGTCTTAAGCAGGTTCCACCTCCAGCATGGAGCCATCCCGGGGCTTGATCTCACCTATTTGAGATCATGACCTGAGCCAAAATCAAGAGTTGGATGCTCAACTGACTGAGAATCTACGAATTTAATAGATTTTTTTTTCATGGAAATATACAAAGCTAGCCTTAGTAATGCCAGAGAATATTCTTAGTCTTTTCAAAACCACCAGCTACAGCAGGGCTGCTGCATTGCATAATTCTAAGGAAAAATAGACCAAAGTGAGTGGCATCCTCTGGAGTCAGGCAGGACAATAATCTTAAATATCAGTTTAACAAATAGGTAGTGGGTGAGATCTGTCTGCCAGGTCATTTCGATGATTTCTACTTCAAAAAAATTGCTGATCAAACATGTTAAAATGTGATTATTAGGGTGGGTGACTCAGTTGGTTAATCGACTGCCTTTGGCTCAGGTCATGATCCTGGAGTCCTGCGATCCAGTCCCACATCGGCTCCCTGCTGAGCAGGGAGTCTGCTTCTCCAGCTGACCTCTCTCCTCTCATGCTCCCTCTCATCCTCTCTCTCACAAATAAATAAAATCTTTTAAAAGAATATGATTATAGAGGAAGAATGAGTTATTTGATGTGGAGAGATATGGGATAGGTGAAACTAATTTAGTTTTGAATTTTCTAAAGCACTTTGTAACAATAAAAACACTTCTTGGACGTTGAGAGCAAAATCAGGTTAAAAATTTATAATATTCTTTTTCTACTATCAGGGAAATAATAAGGCCACCAGAGTACTTTGGTTAGAAAGGAAAAGGAAGACCTACATCCTCAAATAAGATGGAAGGCAGAGTGTATTTTTGGTGGGTCAGTTGCACTTTTACTATATGAAAATGAAAAAAACCTTAAATATCAATAGTTTACCACAGGCTATTATTTGAATAAATTATGTTAGAATGGTCAGGTGCTAGAAGTGTATGTGCGTGTGTGTGTGTGTGTGTGTGTGTAATCAATTCATCACCTATAATGAATTACTTAGCAAGTAGCCACAATACTGCTTAAGGAGTTTTAGAAAATAATTAAAAAGGGAAATATTGACCAGTACTCAGCTAATTACATGATAAGCCTGATTTGAATCCTTGTACATTCACTATACTATATCATTTTTATTTTCACTTCTTCAGCCTGGCTTTTGCAATGTTACCTGAAATTACAGATTTTAAGCATTTGAATTGTGAGAGAAGTAAGTTTAGGTTAAGAAATTAGAAATAAAGAAATAAAAAACTACAAATTATTACCTTATAGTAATTTTTTTTTTACTTGTTAAGAAATTACATAACTTCCCCTAACATAACTTACCTTTGACTTGCTCACTTTTCGTAAGAATTTGACTAATTGGAGGGGCGCCTGGGTGGCTCAGTGGGTTAAAGCCTCTGCCTTTGGCTCAGGTCATGATCCCAGGGTCCTAGGATGGAGCCTCAGGTCCTAAGGCTCCCTGCTCAGCGGGGAGCCTGATTCTCCCGCTCCCTCTGCTGTTCCCTCTGCTTATGCTCTCTAACTCTCTCTTTTAAATAAATAAATAAATAAAATAAAATCTTTTTTTTTAATTTTTTTTAAGATTTTATTCATTTATTAGTTAGAGAGAGAGAAAGAGAGCGAGCACAGGCAGACAGAGAGGCAGGCAGAGGCAGAGGGAGAAGCAGGCTCCCTGCGGAGCAAGGAGCCCGATGTGGGACTCGATCCCAGGACGCTGGGATCATGACCTGAGCCGAAGGCAGCCGCTTAACCAACTGAGCCACCCAGGCGTCCCAATAAGATCTTTTTTTAAAAAAAGAACTAACCAGTTCACACATAGCACAGGCATTTCCAAATGATTTTTAATTTTTTTAATTTATTTTTTAAAGATTTATTTATTTATTTATTTGACAGAGATTCCAAGTAGGCAGAGAGGCAGTCAGAGAGTCATAGAGACAGAGGAGGAAACAGGCTCCTTGCTGAGTAGAGAGCACGTTGTGGGGCTCGATCCCAGGACCTGAGATCATGACCTGAGCTGAAGGCAGAAGCTTAACCGACTGAGCCACCCAGGCGCCCCCAAATGATTTTTTAAAGCAAATTTAGTTGATGTACCTTGCTGTGGGGGTGGGAAAATTTTTATATAAAAATTTGCTTAGGCTTCCAAGTTTTCTTAATGCTAACATTTTAAAAATTATGCTAGCGAAAAGGAAACCTTTCCTCAAGCCTATTATATATTTTGGGAAAACATTCCTTTGTTGTAACTGGAGATTGAAAGAGGGTGAGATAATATACGAAATAAGTGGAACTTTACAATGTAAGAGCCATGAGCCAATGTTCTTTGGGAGAACGAATTTTGAATTATAACCAAAAGACCTGGATTCTGATCTCTATCAACTTTGATCACCAGTGGAGGATTAGTCATTCTCTTGCAATCCACATATATTTACAAAAATAGAAACAAAAATAGCACTGGTGGTAATTGCTTATAAGCTTAAAACATACCATTCCAGCAAATAAAACAAACAGCCCTCCAATTAGCCATCTATCCTTTTTTTTTTTTTTTTTTTTTTGGGAATTACAGGAGGAAGAGATTTTATAGATATTGAAAGTAAATTTGCTCTAAGAACCCCTGAAGACACAGCTGAGGATACTTGCCACCTCATTCCTGGAGTGACAGAATCTGTGGCTAACTGCCACTTCAACCACAGCAGCAAAACCTTTGTGGTGATCCATGGCTGGACGGTAAGACAGTCTCTTTAAGAAGAAGCAGATTGGGATGGACCAGGCATCCTGCCTGTCTGGTTTCCTCCCATTGTTGGGAGCCATGTGATGAGTCTTCCTATCCTGTACTTCTGCTTGTTTTCCAATGCCTTTACTTTAAACTTGAGTACAGGAAATTCTGGCTTGGGCGGGAATTGTGGAATCTAAAATCATGGGTTCATGAGTATTTCCCCCAGGTAGTGTCATCCTTCATTTTACCTTGGTACTTAGTTGGTGCCCTTGAACCAGCCATTCTTGTGAGGTGGGAAAATAAGGCTTTGCTCAACTATAGAGCAGAATGTAGGTTATCATTTTAGGAAACCAGTGTGAAACTGGCATGATCCTGACTCATGCAGCATATCACTGAAGGTCTTTTTCTAAGGTAGAACCTTAGAAAAAGAGGGAGGAGAGGGTTGGAGTGGTATGAGGAAATATTGATTCTGATTCTGGCTTTGCCGTTCTCCAGCTCTGTAATGTGATTGATGCTACTTCTCATTTCGGGGCCTCAGATGACTGATGTGTAAGATAAAGAGGTTAAACTCTACTTCCAAAATTCTCCAGTTGTAACTTTAGACAACTTTTCTAGAGATGAAAGAGGAATAGCCAGGGAAGTGTCATGCCAAATGATTAGAAAATGTAAAAACTGCAGTTACAGTTACTTTTACTTTTAAAGAATATGAGTAGGTGATGGGGATAAAGGAATGCACTTGTTGTGATAAGCACCAGATGTTGTATGGAAGTGCTGAATCACTAAATTTTACACGTGAAACTGTGTGTTAACTGGCTGAAATTTAAATAAAACTTTTTAAAAAGAAAACAAAAATAAAGAATATGATTAATGTAGTGCCTTCTAAATATGCCAGTCACCTTCCATGGTGCAGTTCTTAGCTACTTCAGCTGGTTGTTAATATTTTCAAACCCTAGTGAGAAAATTTCATTTTTTTATATAAAAAGGACTTACATAAAATGGGAGGTTGAAGAGAAATAGTCCTGCCATTATGTCAGACCTTGTGAATAAAGTAGTAGATACTAAATAAATTCTAGTGAGATGAATTAGGGAATGATTGATAGACTTCTAGTCCTGATTTCCTTCCCTGTGTAACTTAAGTTCCTTTCTTATTAATCCAGGACAAGTGCTGTAATTTTTATGGAGATGAAGGCAACTACTAACTACTAACAGAATTTACATGGATGTAAATTTTTAAAAAAATCTCTTTACTAGAGTTAACATAATAAATCACATATCTGATGATAAAAATACATATTCAAATTCTTAACATAGATGTTTTTACATTTTTAAGAGATTTAAATAAGAAGAAGTAAACATTGGTAGTTTTAGAGACATCTTGGTTGTATATGGAACTTCAAATAGTTTTCAAAAGAGTATAGTAAGCTTAATAAGCATTTTATATGATAGAATAAATTGAATATCTCAGACATCTCAATCTTATCCCTAAGAGAACTTGATGCTTTAGGGATTTTTCAAAAGCATAGTTCCTTCTCATGCAAAGATGACATGACTAACCCGATATCAGTAGAGAGTGCCAATTTCTATCATTGGTCCTCCTGCCCACGAAGCCCACCATATTCTTCACATTGTGTGTCCTAACATTTTGAGAGCCTGACCTTAGAAGTGAGGCCACTGTGGAACTGAGTTTCATCATAAAGAGCTGGTTGGTCTATGTAATAATTAATCCAGCCACACTGGGTAATGGATCTCAGCTTATCTCAGTGCCTGGCTGGTTAAGTTGGACCACCTGAACTGAGTGACCAGAAGGGCTTCAGTTCAGCTATGTGTCTGAGAATCAAAGGTTTTTAAAATTTGTGCTGATCTAAGGAAACTCAGAGGAAAAAAACCTAGTAAGTAATAGCCTTTTTAGAGTTAAAGAAGGTGAGTTCTCAGATTTTCCGCCCCTTTATTGTTCAGGGTTACGAACAGCAGTATTTTACATTGAATTAAAAAAGAAAGGTTTGAAATAGTTTTTAGGCAGTTAATGAAAGTATCACTCACTGTAGGAGTAAGTTGGGTTACTTACCCTTTGACAGATTGCCTAACTTGGAGACATTGATAGTGCAGAAAAACTTGTAATAGGGTTTTAGAGCAAATAAGATTTTTTGCCTTATCTGAGGTAAACCGTTTGGCAACTCAAGGTCATAGGACAAAGGAAAATGAAGAAGTTCTGTGGCTTTGCCATGGATAATTCAAAAGAATGCTTAGTGTGTAGTATGCATAGCGCACAACCCAGAAGGCAGTTTAGACACAGCTGTCCTGGAGCTTTGCCACTTGCTTAGGTTTCATGGACCAGAGTGTTAAGTACAGAGTTCTCCTTGTGGTAGGAGGTCCTCATGCCTGGCTGAAAGGAGGAGTGGTTAACATTGCATTCTGAAGAACTGACATCATCCTTTCTTGAAAGGCAGTTGCAAAGGGTGGCAAACCCTCAATGTCTAAGAGAGGAAGAGGGGAGACAGCACCAATTCATTGGGGTTTTAAGCTAGGTGGGATTTCTGACTTGTTCCCTCCATGACCTAGGCTGCACTTAGACTTTTTATTTTTTATTTTTTTAAAGATTTTTATTTATTTATTTATTTATTTGATAGACAGAGATCACACAAGTAGGCAGAGAGGCAGGCAGAGAGGGGAGGGGAGAAGCAGGCTCCCTGCCGAGCAGAGAGCCCGATGTGGGACTCGATCCCAGGATGCTGGGATCATGACCCAAGCCGAAGGCAATGGCTTAACCCACTGAGCCACCCAGGCGTCCCTGCACTTAGACTTTTTAAAGCAGCCTCTCTCTGAGACAGGTTCAAAAAAGGTTTAAATGAGTTTCTAATGGACTTATGTTACCTTTATAGATTTTCTTCTTTTCTCTTCATACCTGGTATTATATCACTGCAAGTAGGTTGGGAGTCAGAGTGGTTACAAGAAGACATTTATGAAGTGGCAGGTAACTTCAAGATCATCTGACCCCAACCCCTTTGTTTTATAGGTGGCCTAAAATGTTAAGACAGTGCCTACATTCATAGAAGTAATTATTGGAAGAGCTGGGACTGAAACCAAAATCTCCTGAGTTTCAGGCTTGCTTTTCCCTGCCACAGAGTACAACTAACAGTTATTAGTGTCAAGAGTGAAGTGAGATCTCATGTTTTGATAGTTTTAGTCTAGAAAATAAACTAAATAAAATGGAAGCATAAATCTAAAAGAATCTGCTATAATAAGATCAATGTTCCAATTGAAGTCCCTTGGTTTGAGAATTCATGACTCCTATTTTTGTTACTGGAATTAATCTAAGAAGGGTATGAGTTTTATAGGTCTCCCCTGAAAAGCTACCTTAAACATGTATTTCAGAACCTTCTTTGTTGAGCACATATTTAAGTAACCTTTACTGTGGCTACAACATGATTTTCTCTCAGGTCATGGTAGGAGTGGGTAGATTAGGGGATTAGAATCTGGTTATTGCTATGTTTAAGCTCATGGCAAGATGGTGCACAATTTTACCATCTGCAGTTTTTAACTGTGTTTCCATTATTGTAAAGTGTGCATCTTTGCAAAGGTGTCCAACATCCTTTCTGAAAGCTTAAATTAAAATTTTACAGAAATAGAATTAACCTGAGGGCTCTTGTAGTTCTTTTGACTTTGAATTTGGGAACCTTTTTAAAATAAGAGGCAAAGAATTACAGTTGGAAGTCTTCTTATATCCAAACAGGGCGATCTAATAATTTGGGAATTGTGACTATTAAACCTCATTAATTTCCACTCTGGTAATTTAGAATTTGAGAGAAATATTTAAAAAAAATTCTAAGCTGAAGCTGATCATTTGCTTATGTATTAACAGAGATTGTTGAATGAATTTACCTTCTGTTAGGATTAGTATGTTTGAAACTACTTTTTTCCTTAGCACATCAAATGTTTTATATAAATGACTTTTTGTAAGAAAAAGAGTGCACTCACATCCTCCAAAATAATGTGGTTGGGAAAAATTTCTTAACCTAATTGGAAATAATTAAATTTATTTTAAAATAGTCTATAATTCTGCTGCAGAATTTTAACTTATTCAGATTGATCTTTTGTAGAAATCATTGGTTTTACAGAATTTGTAAAACAAGTGTTTAAAAATTGGTGGTGTGAATGTAACCTGCCATTCCTCAGCTCAACACATTCCTTCTTTGGCATACTCAGATTTGCCTCAGGAGAGTCAGGCATAAGTCTCTGATTATTCTTTTCCATGGTTTAAGTTTTCTTTCTGAGCCAATGGGTTTCCTTTGAGGTTTGTTTTCTTTCCATTTAATGTAGCTGACATATCTATAACAAGTTGCAGGTCGGTATTTTAGGAAAGCTTGTATCATCCTCTTCAGGTGACAGGAATGTATGAGAGTTGGGTGCCAAAACTTGTGGCTGCCCTGTACAAGAGGGAACCAGACTCCAATGTCATTGTGGTGGACTGGCTGTCACGGGCCCAGCAGCATTATCCAGTGTCTGCAGGGTATACCAAGCTGGTGGGTAAAGATGTTGCCAAGTTCATCAACTGGATGGAGGTAAGTAAGACTGCAGAAAGAAGGCTAATGTGTCCAAAACTGATCCCTTCACTATTGCTGAACAAAAGACTGGTATTTATTCCTTTTCACTTAAATATAAATATTTTCTGGGGCAATTCAAATCTTCAGAATAAATACAGGCATTTTTTAGCCAGAAAGCAGCATTATGATAAGAATGAAAAACTGTAAAGTCAAGGCATAGTCTTGCCCTGCCCTATCCTTTGATATTCTCCTAGTGATTAGATCTGGTGAGACCAAGAACTATATAGGCAAAGCAGACAAAAGCTTGTTATTTCAGGGCAGATAGAAGATGTCATGTTCAGCCAAATCCTTCTCTACCACTAGGCTGGTGCGTGGAAATGTTATCTTGCCTTTGACCCATTAGAATGCCAATATTTTTCATGAGAAGATTAATACTACCCATTCTTTAGTGTAGATTAAAGATCCAGATTTTTGTTGAGGGTTAAGGGACGGATCGGTTTGAGCTAGGAAGAAAATGGCAGGGAAGGTCTGTAGACTATGAGGTGGCTGTGGGTCAGGAATTCTGATTTAGTTTCCACTTTGATCCATTTTATTCTCTGATGTCAGCCTCTGAAATTACCTTTGAAAAATATCTTGGGGTTGGCTGAAAGAAAGTTAATATTCTGATAGGGCCAAATTATTTAAGCCAGATACTTGGAGGTAAAAAATAATCTCTGTTTATTAGACTGACCATTAAAAGTTAGAGTTCTTTTCTGCACTCTTTTTCTCATCAAGAAAGTGAACCTGGGGGGCGCCTGGGTGGCTCAGTGGGTTTAAGCCTCTGCCTTCGGCTCAGGTCGTGGTCCCGGGGTCCTGGGATCGAGCACCGCGTCGGGCTCTCTGCTCAACAGGGAGCCTGCTTCCCCCCCTCTCTCTGCCTGCCTCTCTGCCTACTTGTGACCTCTCTCTGTCAAATAAATAAATAAAAGCTTTAAAAAAAAAAAAAAAAGAAAGTGAACCTGGGCAAATTGGATCACCTGCCTGGGTCTCAGCTTCTCATCTGTTGAAGGAAGAGCCTGAATCATATGTTTCTGTGGTTATTTCCCCCTGTAATATTTTCTGGCCAACCTGAAGGAATAAAATGATGTAGAATATTTAGAGTAGGGAATAATGTGTTAAAGTTAAATATATATTTAATATATGTGTGTATGTTTACATATAGTTTATCTACATATAGATGACACACACACATATATATATCTACATATAAGTACATAACTACACATGTACATGCATACATATATTTTCAGATATATGGAAATTCAGGTTTCCATACACTTCAATTTCAGATGGATGGGAAAAGTTTCTAACTTATATATGTTTTTAAAGAAAGAAAAATCTCAACACTAGAGTGTTTGATCTAGAACACAAAATTAAAATAAGTAGAGTTAATTTTCAGCATTGCCTGCATTTCAAACACAATACTTATATTCATTTTTTTTCTTTTAGCTTTGATCTTTTATAAAAAAAACTGTAAGAACCTTTTTCTTTTTCTCTTCCAAAGGAGGAGTTTCACTATCCTCTGGACAATGTTCATCTCTTGGGTTACAGCCTTGGAGCCCATGCAGCTGGCATTGCAGGAAGTCTGACCAATAAGAAGGTCAATAGAATTACTGGTAAGAAAGCAGGCCAGTAGTTATCACAGAAGAGTTAAGATGCCAGTCATTCCGAAAGAGAATCAGAAAGTTTGTCAAATACCCATATGTGTATGGTGTTCCTGTGTTTGCCCACCCATTTGATTATCTCATAGGAGGGCTTTTTTTTTTTTTTTTTTTTCCTGGAGTAGGGTAGATTATGGGCCCTTGCTCTCCTAGGCTTACCATATACTGTCAGAAGACAAATGGAGCAGGGTTAATTAAGCATGGATTGCCCAATGAAGTATCTGGGAAGCTCATTCCCCTCCTCCCTCTGCTCTGCGTTTGGTGGTATAAGGCATGTACGTCACCTTTCCCATCAGTGCTGGGAGAAATGAAAAAGGACCAACACCAGAGGCTATTAGATAAAAGGAAGATAGTCAACTAGGGCAATGGATGATTTGGCACACCAAGAGAAAAAGAAAGAGCCCACTGTTTAAAGCCCTTCTCACCAGGTTTAAAAATAATTTACAAAAGAAGATCTACTGGGCGCCTGGGTGGCTCAGTGGGTTAAAGCCTCTGCCTTCGGCTCAGGTCATGATCCCAGGGTCCTGGGATCGAGCCCCACATCGGACTCTCTGCTTAGCAAGGAGCCTGCTTCCCTTCCTCTCTCTCTGCTTGCCTCTGCCTACTTGTGATCTCTGTCAAATAATTAAATAAAAAAATCTTAAAAAAAAAAAAAAAAGGAGATCTACTTGTCCTGAATAAAGATTCCTATTTACTGTTCAGGAGACTCAAATTTCTTTCAGAGGAACTAAGCCTACTTTTGATACTCTCAGTAATTTAAGAATCCAGTCACTACAGAATAAGGAACTAGTAAAAACCCATGTCACCCAGTTACATTCAAGTGATGAACAACTGAATGCTAAGGTGACACTAATGGAGGTTAAAATGAATGGGAATTTAAAAATATGTGAGGCCTTTATTATGTTTTTGTTTTTGTTTTTGTTACCCCACCCCCCCACCCCACCCCCCCATCCCCGCATTAAGGCCTAGATCCAGCTGGACCTAACTTTGAATATGCAGAAGCTCCAAGTCGCCTTTCTCCTGATGATGCAGATTTTGTAGATGTCTTACACACATTCACCAGAGGATCGCCTGGCCGAAGTATTGGAATCCAGAAACCAGTAGGACACGTTGACATTTATCCTAATGGAGGCACTTTTCAACCGGGATGTAACATTGGGGAAGCTATCCGTGTGATTGCAGAGAGAGGCCTTGGAGGTAAATATGATTTAGAAGTTAATTAAATATAAGTTTTACACTTAATTCTTATTGATCTAGTCTCCTATCCATTCCCAACAAGTATGTAGTTTTAATATAGACTTTGAGCCAAGAAATATTTCTGAAAAAGCTATCATATTCAGCATGATCACCTTTACTGCCTTAGTACTTCCTTTGGTCAGACAGTCTGTCTATCTAGACAGACATTTTTTTCTTTTATGTGTTATATTATAGACTACACTGAGTACTGAGCTACAGAAATAAAAGAAGAGAAAGGTGAGACCTGCACAAGAAAACTCCACTGCGTTGGATAATAGCAGTATAAAATGATATCAGGCCACATATCCTACTGTGAATATGGTTGTGAAACCATAAGAGTTATTGTTAATTAGTCCAGATTTCTTTTGCCAGCTTTTTAAAGAGATGTACAAATAAGAAACAAATCAGGGGCACCTGAGTGGCTCAGTCTGTTAAGCCTCTGACTCTTGGTTTTGCCTAAGGTCATGATCTTGTGGGTCATTAGATCCAGCCCAGAGTGGGACTCCGCCCCCAGTGGGGAGTCTGCTTGAAGATTCTTTCCCTCTGCCCCTCCCCTCACTCATGCACATGCATTCTCTCTCGTCCTCTCTCTCTTTAAAATAAATAAATCTTTAAAAAATAAAATAAATCACCTCACCTTTCTCTAACTGTTCCAAATTTTAAGGAAGAAAATATAATTTAATGTTATCTTAATGTTTACTGCAATAATCATGTTTGTGTTAAATTTATAATTTGTTTTAAGGGATCTTTTCATCCTTTGTGGGCAATGGAACTTACCTGTAGTCAATATGCTCAGGTCTTTTGTGCACGTGTTATAGAAATTACAGCTTAATGTTACTATTTTCAATAGTTATAAAAACTTATGGTAAGAGATACACTTTTATTACATAGCTAATTATTTCTGTGATTAATTCGATATAAAAATTATTGATAGTGAGACAACCTCCAGTTATACTTAGTATTTATGATAAAATACTTTTCACTTAGCAATTCTGCCTTTTATGATGTTATTTCTAGAAGCATGGAGAAATGTTTTATGTTTTCAATATAAAAGAAAGATGTGACAAACTGGGGGAAATCAATTTTTACCTTGAATGTCTCTTATTATATCTTCATAAACATACAAATATAAGACAGCAGAAAAGGCAAAAGTTCTCTGAAAATTTGCAGTTTTGACTCAGAAAGACATGAGAAACTGCCACCAAAAATACCTCCTTAAATAGGACTTACACTCAAGCAATCATAGGACTAGATCCTTAGGTAATTTTATTCTGACACCACACCTAAACTAGGTTGGACTACAAGATGAAACACTCACTGTGGACACTCATGGAGTTGAATTTCCTTTGTGCCTCTTTTTCCCCAGATGTGGACCAGCTAGTGAAGTGTTCCCATGAGCGCTCCATTCATCTCTTTATTGACTCTCTGTTGAATGAAGAAAATCCAAGTAAGGCCTACCGGTGCAATTCAAAGGAAGCCTTTGAGAAAGGGCTCTGCTTGAGTTGCAGAAAGAACCGTTGCAACAACTTGGGCTATGAGATCAATAAGGTCAGAGCCAAAAGAAGCAGCAAAATGTACTTGAAGACTCGCTCTCAGATGCCTTACAAAGGTAGGCTGGAGAATGTTGTAAATAAGGAAAATCAATTTGATCCTATTTTTTTATCATGCTCACTGCATCCCATGTATGGTGTCTGTCCATTGCAACAGAGGTAATGAAATGATGTCACTAAACCCTGAACCCTCACTTGTATTTCCTTTGGTAGAGAAGGAGTTACCCTGGTCTATTTAACTGAGGTTCCCAATTTATATTACTAGTAATGCCCAGTGCACAATCTGCACTACCCTAGGCAGCAGCCTTGCTTGCCACCCTCCTCAATTACTGTGACCACCAGCATGGGCCAGCCCATTTGTACTAGGCTCTGAACTAATTTGAAAGCATGCATCTATCCAGGGTCAGCAAGCAAACTGCAGCCCATGGGCCAAATCTAGCCTACCTCCTGCTTTTGTAAAGAAAGTTTTATTAGGACACAGCCACACACATTCATTTTTGTATCGACTAAGAGTGCTTTTGTGCTACAGCAGCAGCAGAGTTAAGTAGTCAGGACAGAGACTGTATGGCCCACAAAGCCTGAATTATTTGCTATTTGACCCTTCACAGAAAAAAAGTTTGCCAACTCTAAAGTTTGCCTTAAGTGAAAGCAAAAACTACCTGTATTTTAAAATTCAACTGTTCCTGGGAGGGAAGAATATACCAAACCTCAAGATATTTCCATTTTGTCATGAATTTATACCCAGTTGAATTTCGAACATGTTTAGAGCAAGATTTATAGGGATTGAAGGGAAACAGGAGAGGAGATACCAAGGAAATCTGGCAAAAGGAACTAAGGCCGAAAAGCTAACTTATGTGCGGTCCAGATGGAAGTCCGAGGGAAGGGATGATATTGATGTACAGTTTTCCAAGATAAAATATATCTGATAGGGGCACTGGGTGGCTCAGTGGGTTAAGCCTGTGCCTTCAGCTCAGGTCATGATCTCAAGGTCCTGGGATTGAGCCCCGCATCGGGCTCTCTGCTCAGCGGGGAGCCTGCTTCCTCTTCTCTCTCTGCTTGCTTCTCTGCCTACTTGTGACCTCTGTCTATCAAGTAAATAAATAAAAATAAAAATAAAAAATATATATCTGATAGAGTCAACTATTTGAAGGGGGTTTGTTAGAACCTCTACAGTGGTATATTTGGTGGCCTAAAGGTTTGGAGCAGCAATAATTCAAGGGAACATTTTAAGCAGTGAGGAAACCCTTAGTTTCCCTGACTCTTCAGAATAAGAAAGTGGATGGGAGGTATAGAGGAGACTGGACTCTTCTGAAGACATCCCTAGGCGTCCTTCTTAGTGCTGTGCAGTGCGCCATCCTATTTTTTGGGAGTACTTCGGCAGTCTCAACTTCCCTGCTCTGGTCTGTGGTGATGCCTGCAAGGACTCCATTCAACTCCAAACTCTATTTTTCTTCACCTTTAGTAGCTGTGTGTTAAACCAGCTGCCTTTCCTATCTCCCTAATCTTCCCCATCTCATCTACTCCAGCTTTTTAATGGAGATTGGGAGAGCAGCAAGGAAATGTAGATGTTCAAGTATCTGTTTCCAGAGGTTCTCCCTAATACAGAACACATTAGGAACTAGCAGTCTTTATGGCCTCACTGATGATTAGATGAATAAGTTTGATTGTGAGCCTGCTATATACTACCTACTCTGTGCTAGATGCTGAGGGGATAAAGAGGATAAATGTGATCTTCTGACCTGAGGGAATTTACACATAGGTAGGGAGTCAGACATACTCATAAAACATGAAGAAACAGTCACATACAGTGTCCCATTAAAATATGCTCCATATAGATGTTTGGAGATAAGATGGCCAAGAAAGGGTAGAATTCAGGGTGCCTGGGTGGCTCAGTGGGTTAAAGCCTCTGCCTTAGGCTCCGGTCATGATCTCAGGTTCCTGGGATGGAGCCCTGCATCAGGCTCTCTGCTAAGCAGGGAGCCTGCTTCCTCCTCTCTCTCTCTCTACCTGCCTCTCTGCCTACTTGTAATCTCTGTCTGTCAAATAAATAAATAAAATCTTTAAAAAAACAAAAAGAAAGGGTAGAGTTCTTGAAGAAAGAGTCATGGGTATTTGGGCTTCTTGATTTGATCTCCTTTGTGCCCCATCAAAGATGGCCACTTTCCAGGACTGCTTTACAATTCATATACACCTGGATTCCTTTTATCCACTACAACCACACTTTCCTGAAAGGGAGTGGAATTCAAGGTCTGAATTTTCTAGAAATGAACACTGTGAAGACATGAAGAAATCTTTCACACTGATAGTCATGTGTGAATACTTCCTATTTAATGGTTCACGATTCTGTGGTTCTGAGTTACCTGTTTATTTGGGGACAGTGGTAGTTCCATAAAAACTGATCAGCACTTGTTCCAATTTTCTCCCTGCAGTCTTCCATTACCAAATAAAGATACATTTTTCTGGGACTGAGAGTGAAACACAGACCAACCAGGCCTTCGATATCTCTCTGTATGGCACTGTGGCTGAGAGTGAGAACATCCCTTTTACCCTGTGAGTAGCCACATGGCATCACCTCCAGCATGTGGGTTTATCATGGCAATGCTACCTGCTATAATCATTGGTCCTTAGAGCAGAAGAAGAGTAGGACACTTGGAAAAGAAACAGTCATCAGATTTTTTAAAAAAGCTTTATGGCGGGACATCTGGGTGGCTCTCATTATGTTGGTACATATAATAGCATGGATTAGCAAGAAAATAAGTAAACAACATTGAGACAATGGCTAAATGAGTTGTGGTTTAAAGCCAATAAAATCAACCTAGTTTCTAAAAACTATAATTATAAAAATCCCAGTAAAACAGGGCAAAAAAGGAAAGTAAAATATGAAGTAAACAAAGAAAGAATAGAAAATTATATGTATTGTGTGACTTTAACAAAGTAAACATGTTCACATAGCAATATAGATTGAAAGGGGATAGATGAAAATGAATATAAATGTCTCTGAATGATTGTTATATGGATTTTTCCCTAAGAATTGTATTAAATAGTTCATACTATTAGTGTAAAAGTTAGAATAGATTAAAAGGGTGTAGGTATCTTTTAAAATACCCTAAATGCCATTGATCTTCATCTTGAGTATTTTGTTGGACATTTTTTGAATTTTTAAAATACCTCCCAAACAATAAAGCTATTTATGTCTTGCGAAGAAAAAAAAATGAAAAAAACAAAAAACTTATTTCCAGAACTAACTGAATATGTTAATTTTTTTCTTCAGGCCTGAAGTTTCTGCAAATAAGACATACTCCTTTCTAATTTACACGGAGGTGGATATTGGGGAACTGCTAATGTTGAAACTCAAATGGAAGAGTGATTCATACTTCAGCTGGTCAGACTGGTGGAGCAGCCCTGGCTTTGCTATTGAGAAGATCAGAGTAAAAGCTGGAGAGACTCAAAAAAAGTAATTAAATGTATTTTTCCCCATTCACTTTAAACTCAGTGTGTCCTGACCTAGGGATAATGGAGCCTTCATCATTCAGGTGGAAATTTAGTAAGCTCTTTCTTTAAAACTATATCAACTAGATAATTACACCTATAATTTTGGGGAGACATATTCTTTTATTATCACACCAGGGAAGTTAAAGTGTTTCTAAATTTCATGGAAAGAAAATACAAGCCCCGAATTGATCATAATTATTGGGTGAGAGCTGAGATTCTAAGTTGAGGATCTTAGCTTCTCATTTAGCACTGTTTCTTACAAGCACAAAACAGTTATGGAAAGAATCTCAGAGATCTGACATTCAAAGATTAAAATCAACCTCTTCAAGAAGAATGAGATTCCAAAGTAATCTCACCCTGTTTTCCTGCCCTCACCTCACGTTATCTATGAATTAACTGCATAAAAGCCCCGTAGGATTTAAAACTTTTATACTAAATGTATGGGGATTTTGCAAACTATAGTATGCCATTATTTTTAATAAAAATGACTTTTTAAATTAAGATTGAATTTTTTTTCTCTTTGATCATTTTCTTTTATAACAAACAAAACAGAGCAAAACAAAAACAAACAAACAAATACAGGTTGTGGATGGAGAGGCTCTGCCGAGCATTTATTTCTTCCACAGGAGTTGAAGGATCATTTGTGAATTCCCTAATGCAGATTAAAGGAAATGGTAAAGTTGATCTTCTATCACCTTGTGGTGAAAGCTCTGAGATTTTAAGGCTGCTCCAAGCTGTCTTTATGCCTGTCTAGACTAATTAATTCTTTTGTTAAATAGTGGGTTAGGCACTCAAATAACTCTCTGGTTCAGATGTGCTGCTGGCTAGAATGGCCTGACTTTAAACAGTTTATTGGAAATATCAAAATAATTAATCATAATGATCAGGTAGGATTTAAACAGCCCTGACCAAACCATATATTTTCAGCTGTTTCTCTTTTCCCATATGACATGCTCACATTCATTTTCTTCTACAGGGTAATCTTCTGTTCCAGGGAGAAAGTGTCTCATCTGCAAAAAGGAAAGGCATCTGTAGTATTTGTGAAATGCCATGACAAGTCTCTGAATAAAAAGTCTGGCTGGTAAGCATCATAAGCTAAAGTTCCTTGGGTATCCTGAGCTTGCTCTCAGGGACACTGCTTCATACATTGCTCTTCACCCATAACAAAAGACTTAGTGTCACTGATTCTTGTGGTTGGAATCTTCAGATGGTCTTTCTTAGCCCTTCCATGTACACATTGGCCTGACCCATTTGTTTTTGGCAATTCTTCCTCTATTCTCTTTCTCTTTCTATTCTTTTATTTTCCTTTTGCACTACACAAAATCTTTACAACTGCTTAATTTTCTCTACTGCCTTACTGTTACCTTTATGGAGCCTGTGTGCAGAGCAAACAACACAATAGTCATCCTTGTGATGGTGGACGTAGCCCCTCCAGGGGGACAAAATATCAGCTGCAGCACATATTCCTTGGTGCTCCAAGTGGCAGAGGACTCCAGAACAGAGAGCCAAAAAGGGGCAGCCACCCAACATCCATCTCAAAATCTCCAATGACGGGAAACTAATAGAGTTAGAATTTAAGAGATGGTTTTCTTTTTCATTTCAAAATAATCTGCTGGCTCTGTCCTACTGACCTTTAAGACTAGTCCATATGGCAGCTGTCAGCTAAGCCTTTCCAGACTGTCAGTACTAAGTGGAGTTTAAGCATGTGACCTTCTCCATCCTCTCCTGAATTTTTACATTATCTCACTTTAATTTCCCTACTCATTCCTCTGCCAGATACCAAGTGCTAATGGGTTACAAGTATAAGAGGGAAAAGCTTAGATCATGTCATACAAGCCAGGGAAGCAAGAAACAAAGGGCAAGGCTGGTCACAACATCATCCAAAAATAGAAAAAACAATTGCTTCTGGTTTGTCTTCTCTCAGTTACATTTATAGACAAAAGTACAGAATAAGAATTGCCTAATCAAAACATATTAAAGTGGTTGCACCAGCTTGCATTCCCACCAACAGTGTAGGAGGGTTCCCCTTTCTCCACTCTGGAAAACAGCATAGAGGTTCCTCAAAAAATTGAAAATGCACTACTTCATTCATGATTCTGTTCCCTTGTACCTTATGACCCAGCAATTGCACTACTGGGTATTTACCCTAAATATTCAAATGTAGTGATCCGAAGGGGCACGTGCACCCGGATGTTTATAGCAGCAATGTCCACAATAGCCAAGTTATGGAAAGAACCTAGATGTCCATCAACAGATGAATGGATAAAGAAGATGTGATATATATATACAATGGAATACTATACAGCCATCAAAAGAAATGAAATCTTGCCATTTGCGACGACATGGATGGAACTAGAGGGTATTATGCTTAGCGAAATAAGTCAATCGGAGACAGACAACTATCATATGATCTCCCTGATATGAGGAAGTGGAGATGCAACGGGGGTGGGGGTTAAGGTGGTAGGAAAAGAAAAAATGAAACAAGATGGGATCGGGAGGGAGACGAACCAAAAGAGACTCTTAATGTCATAAAACAAACTGAGGGGGGTGGGGGAAGGGGTGTTGAGAGAGGGTGGTGGGGTTACATTATATGTTTAAATTTAAAAAAACAAACAAAAAAAAACCAATAAAGTAGAACAGAAATTTAAAAAAGTAAAACAAAACAAAAAACATATTAAAGACCCTATGTGGAATATCTCTATTATTTTAAATTTTTATTTTATGTTGTAATTTATCCATGGATAATTATGGATTATGGGTAAATTAGGAAAAATAGGCTAAAATAAAATCATGTGACTCTATCCCCCAGGGATAACTCCCAATTAACATTTAAATTTATATTCTTTCAGACCTTCTCAATGCATATATAATATTTATATTTTTCTTATGACATGCACTTTGAATAATAAGATGAAGCCGCTTGATTAAAAACATTAATGTAAGAACACTCAAGATAAAGTTAAAATGAAAAATAGTTGATGGTACTGAGTCAGGCAGAATAACTGAATTTTTATCTAAGTGGAGACAGTTCTAATCAGAGGTTCATTGCTTTGTTTTCCCTCATCACAAATCTAAGACAATTCCACCTTTGCTTTAACTTTTAGAAGAGACTGTGAAGTTTTATGCATGCACTTATGTCACATACAAACATATACAAACACTTGTACACATACATTCTCCCCAAATCATCCACAATTTTAAATCTGTATGTGAATGTAAAAAGAAAACCTGAAAAATTAAGAAATGTCTCCAGCTGTTTTAAAAGTATTTCTGGTCATATTATTTATATAAGTCACAGTCATTTATCTGAGAAAGTCTATTGATACATTCCTTGTCTGATTACAGGATTACTGAGACCACAGATATTTAGGTGGCTTTTCTTTATACATCTGAACTTTAACTAGGAATTATGAATCAGACTAATAACCTTCTGCAGTTTCTCTCTTCTGTCCCTAAATTAATCAAAAGTTCTCTGTCTCAGGGCACCTGGGTGGCTCAGTGGGTTAAAGCCTCTGCCTTAGGCTCAGGTCCTAATCCCAGGGTCCTGGGATCGAGCCCCACATCTGGCTCTCTGCTTGACAGGGAGCTTGCTTCCTCCCCTCTCTCTGCCTGCCTCTCTGACTACTTATGAGCTCTCTCTCTCTGTCAAATAAATAAAATCTTTAAAAGAAGTTCTCTGTCTCTTATCTTCTGATAAAACTCTTTAGAAGACTCATATCAAAAGAAAAGCAAAAGATCAGGCATTTCATTTGACAAGTTTTAAAAAATTAAGAAATCTTAAATCATATCTTCTTTGAAATAATTTGATTCAGTCCTCTGAAAAATGATAGTCCTTATTGGGACATGGCTAAGTAGACCCATATAGGGTCTTTCATTCCCACAAGCCTGCCGTTATCCATATCTGATCTATTATCCATATGTACCCTAGGTATATACTCACAACCTTTGTTCTGAACATCCAGTCAAATAACTTTTTTCATCATGAAGGTGGGGGTGGGGTGGAGAGTTATAAAACACTAAGCAAATAATAAATTTCTCTTCCTATGCTTTTTCTCAGACCCTGGGCAAATTTCCAGAAGGAAGAACAGCAGAGGAATTCCGTGAAGAATGAAATAACTTTTACAAAAGATGCCCAGTGCTTTGGTTATTTCAAAGAGAATTTTTCTGAATATTAATCCCTAATTAATAATTGACTAGTTATTTTAGGTTACAGTCTTAGATACCCAAAAAAAGTGGCTAATTCAGTGTGAGGAATATACTGGCCAAATAGCACATCTTCCAACATTAAAAGATCACAGATTTGAAAATCACTGTTTTGCCCTTAGAGAAAGAAGTAAGAAACATTTTGGCTCATGGTAACATGATAGGCCTTCTTTATCTAGTGAGTTTAGCCATAGCCTAAAATTGAGTAGAATCTCATTTTTTAATCAGAAGTCTGAATTTTCTGGTCTGATACCTTCTCAAAGTTTTCTCCAAGTCTGAATATAGAAAATGATTTTTTTTTCTTTTTTCTTTTTGGTGGCATGAGTCAAAACACCTGACTTTTTTGGAATGGCTCTTCTCTTGACCTGGGGTTCTGTGTTGCCCAATAGTACCAGGACCTAGTGACTTAGAGAAAGGAATAGAAAATGAAGTTGATAAATCACTGAAACTTTAAGCCCTCCACGAAGCTGATTGCATCATTGCTAAGTTATAAATTAAAAGAGATGCAAAATTTAGACCAATTAAGCTTTAATAGGCTTTACAGTTTATTGCTTAATCTCTATCCACAATTTGTCTCAAGATTATATTTTAACAGTGCTTTCTAGGTTGATGTTTTAAAAGAGCTTATTATTGTCAACTGACACACAATTTTAACTATGAGGAAAGGGAATGATACCACAATTTCATTTACCAGATTTCTGAAATTATATTCAATTTGAGGTCATTTAAAAATATCTGATAGGCACTGTTCAATTTTAGGGTTATCTCAGTTATGCTTCAGTCATACTTTGAGCATGTCTCCTTCTTCCCTGTTTTTAAAAAGATAATATGTACCAGAGGTCAAATTTTACATCATGCAAGGTCCTATAAATTTTAGACAAAGGCTATTGTTACTAAGTTAAGAGGTGAAAAAGTATATATCCATAAACAGTGCTTAAAACCATGTGGGTAATTAAAAGAATCCTCAATTGCCATAGCTACATCAAATGCCATGAGAGGTGTTATTTTTAACAATTAGTCAAGAGTGAGTGAACAGTTATTTATAAACTGGGTATCATATTTTCAGAATGATCTATATATTAATATAAATTAATAAAGAAGTAAAATGTCTCAAAGTCTATTGCTGAGAATCCAAACTGTGAACATGTGTGGGCATCTGAACATATTACTTATATATGAAGCCCCACATGTACATTTATTCTTCAGCATAGCTTAGAAAGCAAACAATCAAGAGGTATAGCATTAGGACATATTGGAGTAAAAGTTATTCCAGAGGTGCCAGAACTTCAGTCCTTCATTTGAGAAGTATGGTTATACCTATACAAAGTAGGATGAATGCTGTGATTGATGTCAGCTAACTTGGAATGAATTTTCTCTAAAAATAAAATGTTGTGAGATTTGTTGTTGTCATCCCGCTTTATTGCTAATTCATTAATTTTCTGGATTTGGGTTTTGAACAAGGGTGTGTAAACTTGAGAAAATATGGATTCAATTGGTGTATGGCCCTAGGAACTCTGACTTCTACAGACTTCACTATATATGTGTGTGTGTGTGTGTGTGTGTGTGTGTGTGTGTATGTAGGTGTATATATATATATACCTACATATATATATGCAATACATGCATAGGTGCATATATTGCACACACACATATACACACACACACACACATATATATATGCAATGCTTTGGCTTTAAATGTTATTTATTAGCTGTAAATATATGTGTGTATGAGCAAAAGGAAATTGTATATTGGAAAGGTTGTAGCTAACTGCATTTATAGACATGAGTTACTAACTCTGTACATGTCTTTGTCAGTGACAGTTTCATTGGGCCAACTTACTCTGATGAAATAATACCATAAAGTAGACTTTGTTTTTTAAGAAAACTTAATTAACTATGTTAATAAATAGAATCTGCTTTTAATAAAATTGACAATTTTATTACAATACTAAGTCATTATTTTGTATTGTTTTAGTTCCCTAAAAATATATTTATTCTTAGGGAAGAGTCATTCAGCACATTTTTACTGAAAAAAAAATTACTGAGTAAAATTACTGTACTTGGGAAAAATATAGCTTCTAAAAAGTACAATACACATTGTATTTAATTTTTATATTTACATTTGTACAAAACCTTAGAAATCCTATAAAATAACTATAAAGGAAAATACTACAGTTTTTTTCCTAAATAAAATGCACAGAATTTTCCTTGCCTGCATCTACTTTTTCGCTAATAAAATGTCAAATTAATATAGCAGATTTTGACCATATTCTAGAGTACATTATCTTTATTTCTGAGGTCAAATTGTTACCTCTGAAGTGAGTTTCTGCAATAAAATTAACCATTTGGTGTGGAAAGTTGCATTCTTTAGAACGGGGGAGAAGAACACATAGCCATACATGCAACTAAGTAGAGATTGCTTCTTAGTACAGTCAGAAAGAATTTCATACAGAAAACAATTGTTTTGGTGGCTACCAACCCAAAACTTCATTGTTAGTTAGGCATAGGACCTTCTGGACTGAGGTCCCCTTGACAGGAAGAGACTCCCCAGTTTAAACTTTGCTCACTGTCCATCAATGCCTGTTGATATAACAAAAAAATACAAATAATAATAGGAGTTGGCAAGGCTGTAGGGAAAATGTGAACCTGCATATTTTTTTTAAGATTTTTTTTAAATTTTTATTTATTTGTTAGAGAGAGAGAGAGAGCAAGCACAGGCAGACAGAGAGGCAGGCAGAGGCAGAGAGGCAGAGGGAGAAGCAGGCTCCCTGCCGAGCAAGGAGCCTGATGTGGGACTCGATCCCAGGATGCTGGGATCATGACCTGAGCCGAAGGCAGCCGCTTAACCAACTGAGCCACCCAGGCGTCCCAAACCTGCATATATTATTGATGGGAATGTAAAGTGGTGTGGCTACTCTGGAAAACAGTTTGGCAGTGTTTTTAAAAATTAATTTTAGAGTTTAACCCATTTGATCCAGGGATTCCACTACTAGGTATATACCCAAGAGGAATGAAATGTATGTCCACAGAGATTTGAAAAAATGTTCATAGCAATATTATTCATAAGAGCCCCGAAATGGAAGCAACCCAAATGTCCATGAACTGGTGAAGATATAAAGAAAACGTCATATGTTCATACAAAGGAATATTATTGAAAATTGAAAGAATGAACTGCTGCTATCTGCTGCAACATGGATGTACCACCAACAATTTTGCTATTTTGCGAAAGGACCAGATGCAAAAGACTACATAGTGTATTACCCCATTTGTATGAAATTTTCAGAAAAGACAAATTTATAGAGAAAAAAGCAGTTTTAGTTGTTGCCTGGGGATGAGAGTTGGAAGAAAAATTAACTACAAATGAATATAAGGGATCTTTTGGGGATGAAGAAAATTAGATTGTGGTGATGATTGCACAACTATGTACTAAAAAATTATATTGTACACTTAATAAAATGAGTGACTTATGGCATGTCTCAATAAAGGTCTTAAAAATGCATATGCATAAACATGTGGGTATAGACACAATCACGTTAATGATTAATTAATTTAATATAATTTAACATATGAATGCTGCCATAACCTTGTTCTTTTAAAAAAGTTTTAATATATGCAACTGACAAATCATGAAATTCTACCTCTGAAACTAATAAAAACATTTAAAGAATGTCTTATTTTAGCCTGATTCAGTCAGACTGCAGGCCCATTTTTAAAATTTTATTTATTTATCTGACAGACAGAGATCACAAGTAGGCAGAGAGGCAGATAGAGAGAGGGGGAAGCAGGCTCCCTGCCAAGCAGAGAATCTCTGCAGGCTCGATCCCAGGACCCCAGGATCATGACCCGAGCAGAAGGCAGAGGCTTTAACCCACTGAGCTACCAGGTGCTCCTGCAGGCCCATTTTTGATGCACTTATCATACTGTAAAAATGTTATTATAAAGATAATTATCCTCTGGGCACTTGGGTGGCTCAGTGGGTTAAGCCTCTGCCTTTGGCTCAGGTCATGATCTCAGGGTCCTGATATCAAGCCCTGCATCAGGCTTTCTGCTCAGCAGGAAGCCTACTTCCCCCTCCCCCTCTGCCTGCCTCTCTGCCTACATGTGACCTCTCTCTCTCTGTCTGTGTCAAATAAAATTTTAAAAAAATATATTAAAAAATATAATTATCCTCTAAATAAATCTTACTGGAGATTTTATATATTTAAAATATCACCTCAACATGAGGCAGGAATCCATCAGAATCCTAGAGGAGAACATAGACAGTAACCTCTTTGACATCAGCCACAGCAACTTCTTTCAAGATATCTCTCCAAAGGCAAAGGAAACAAAAGCAAAAATGAACTTTTGGGACTTCATCAAGATCAAAAGTTTCTTCACAGCAAAGGAAACAGTCAACAAAACAGAGAGACAACCCATGGAATGGAGAAGATATTCGCAAATGACAATACAGACAAAGGGCTGATATCTAGGATTTATAAAGAACTCCTCAAACTCAACACACACAAAACAGATAATCATGTCAAAAAATGGGCAGAAGACATGAACAGACACTTCTCTAATGAAAACATACAAATGGCTATCAGACACATGAAAAGATGTTCATCATCACTAGCCATCAGGGAGATTCAAATCAAAACCACATTGAGATACCATCTTACACCAGTTAGAATGGCCAAAATTAGCAAGATAGGAAACATGTGTTGGAGAGGATGTGGAGAAAGGGGAATCCTCTTACACTGTTGGTGGGAATGCAAGTTGGTGCAGCCACTTTGGAGAACAGTGTGGAGATTCCTTAAGAAATTAAAAATAGAGCTTCCCTATGACCCTGCAATTGCACTACTGGGTATTTGCCCCAAAGATACAGATGTAGTGAAAAGAAGGGCTATCTGTATCCCAATAGTTCATAGCAGCAATGGCCACCATCGCCAAACTGTGGAAAGAACCGAGATGCCCTTCAGCGGACAAATGGATAAGGAAGATGTGGTCCATATATACTATGGAGAATTATGCCTCCATCAGAAAGGATGAATACCCAACTTTTGTATCCACGTGGACGGGACTGGAAGAGAATATGCTGAGTGAAATAAGTCAAGCAGAGAGGATCAATTATCATATGGTTTCACTTATTTGTGGAGCACAAGGAATAACACAGGATGGGGAGATGGAGAGGAGAAGGGAGTTGGGGGGAAATTGGAGGGGGAGAGGAACCAAAAGAGACTGTGGACTCTGAAAAACAATCTGAGGGTTTTGGAGGGGCAGGGGGTGGGAGGTTGAGGGAGCCTGGTGGTGGGTATTATGGAAGGCACGTATTGCATGGAACACTGGGTGTGGTACGTAAATAATGAATTCTGGAAAACTGAAAAGAAATTTTAAAAAAATAAATAAAAATTAAAAGAAAAAGATTTCCCTCTCTCTGCTCCTCCCCAACTCCCCTTTAAAAAAACAAAAAACAAAGGATATGGTATTGTGTACTTGAAAGTCCCTGAGACAAATCTTAAACATTCTCACCACACACTCACACACACATAATCAGGAGTTAATTGTATTAATTATTTGAGGTGATGCTGTGTTGATTATCTTAATCTTTGTAATTATTCTATAATGTATATGTATATCAAGTTATTACATTGTAGACTTTAAATATATACCACTATATTTCTCAATGATTCATCAATAAAGTTAATAAATAAATTCAAATCTAGCATGTAAAAAACATAACTATTGATTATAAACCTTCTAACTCCCCATTTTTTTCCAAACAGTTAATGGCAAGTTCCTTTTGCCTCTTTCTTTTAAAATTTTTTTAATTTAATTTCTTTTCAGTGTAACAGAATTCATTGTTTAAGCACCACACCAGTGCTCCATGCAATACGTGCCCTCCATAATACCCACCACCAGGCTCACCCACCTTCCTACCCCTGCTTCTTCAAAACTCTCAGATTTTTTTATATTATTATTAATTTAATTTCTTTTCAGTGTAACATAATTCATTGTTTATCCCTTACTCAGGAAGAAAACTTCAGAATTTATCCTTAAATCTCCCCCCACCCCTTTTTCCTTCCTTTCCACAAGGCATAGTCAATCAGTCAAGAAATCTTATCAGCTCTGCTTCAAAGTATATCCTGAATCTGACCACTTTTAACTTTGCTAATGCTATCACTATCAAATCTTACCTGGATTATTTCAATAGTCTACCCTTTAATCTCTGAAATTGCCTTGGCTACCCATTAGTCTTGTAATAATAAAACAGACACATGAACTTTCTAGAATATGCATAACAATCCCATTCCTCTACTCAAAACTTAATTTCTCTGCTAACAACACAACTGTAAATTATTATTTGCATATGGGAGCAAATGTCTGTGTAGGTATGTGCATGCATGTGTGTGTGAGTGCATGTTGTGTGCATTTTCCACTCTATTTTACATTTATCTCATTTCTAATTAATTTTTATATAAGGTGCAAGCTATGGATAGAGGGGTTTTTATTATTATGGTGGAAGTGTCAGTAATTATTTGCTTTTGTAGTTAAGATAGTCAAATTGTTTCAGCAGCATTTGTTGAAAAGACTTACCTTTCTCCATTGAATCACATTGGCAACTCTGTTCTCTGATCCTCACAAGTCATTTACTCATAATGATTGATTTTTTTTTTCTGGCATATTTTGACTCTGAACAGATTTAACTCTGACAGCCTGCACAAAATTTCTAGTGTGGAGATTTCCCTATTTATCATGGCTTAAGATTTTTGTTTGTCAGTTTGTTTACCCTCTCATCCCAGGTTTCTGGACCTAAATGGAAATCTGCCTAAGATGTGAGATGAAGGAAATTACCTGGACCTAAGTTATTTCTCCTACTGCTCCCATTCCTTTGACATGATTCCAATATCTCTAGATTTTTTTGGGGGGGATGTAGATATCTCTTAATTTCTAAGCTAAGACAATTCTCCTTTAGTGAAAGGTAAAACACAAAGATTTTACAATCCAAATGATACTCATTCTTAGGACACGATAGAAGAAATTTCTTAAGGGAATAAGATCAATAATTGGCAAAATTGGCTGCATAAGGCAAGGATGGTGAAATTTTCTGTACAGTCTTAGTGTTCATATAAGGGGCTAGTGTGGTAGCAGAAATCATGTCATGGATGAGATGCTGAAGATTGGCACATGATCTGAACCTGAGATCAAGAGGCTACCATTCTAGGTCCTCACATGCATCTTCTTTCTTAATCCTTATAAAAACCCATGAGGTTGGCATCATTGCCCCATTATAGCTGAGGAAATGTGTGCAAAGTCCAAGTCCATGCTGCCAGAATATGGTTGCCAGGAAATATAATCCCAAGACCATCTCCTGAAATAGGCTGAGCTAAATCAAAATTAGGAGTTCTTTAAGCCCCTTAATGCCCAAATGCAGGTCAAGGGAAGTGGATAGAGAGACAATAAATAATTGTATTCCCTATACTTTCCTAATTCAATCAAGTCATTCTCCACTAATCTAATATGGAAGCTCTGCCCCAGATAGCATGGCCTCTTACTCTTTCCCCAAACAAGATTTCTTACTCTGTTTATACATTTTTGCTCATATGGCCTTACCTGCCAAGAATAATGACTATCTTCTCTATACCTTTCATGACTGTATTCAGTATTCTGAACTCCCTTCCTCAGTCTTCTTTCTTCCCATGCTACATGACCACTAGGATCTGTCAGCATGAGCATAGCATGTATTCAGATATTGCTTTTTTTATTATTACATTCACTTAGCCAACATATAGTACATCATTAGTTTTTGATGTGGTGTTCAATGATTCATTAGTTCTGTATAACACCAAGTAATTACCACATCATGATATTGCTATAATAAGAATAACAGATAACATTTTCTTGCATCAACTATGTGCCAGACACTGTGCAAGTCACTTTGTTTACAGTTGATTGTTTAAATATATATTTATTTATTTTAGAAAGAGAGAGTGAATGAGGGGAGGGAAAGATGGAGAGAGAATCCTGAACCATACTCCAGCTGAGCATGGAGGCCAACCCAGGGCTCTATCTCAGGACCCTGAGATCATGACCTGAGCTGAAATCAAGAGTTGGCCACTGAACCAATTGAGTCACCCAGGTATCCCTACATTTGTTTTATTCTCACAACAGCCCCCTAAGACAAATAATTTTATCTTCTCCTTGATGAATACATTGCAGTGAAGAGAAATTAAGTAACTTAGAAATTAAAAATTCATAGCTAGTAAGTGGATAAGTTGGAATTCAAACCCAAGTCTAGCTTCAAAGTTATTGTTTTTCCTCTAAGTTTTAAACCTGTTTGAGCATGTCAGTGCACTTGAGGGATGGCTCACCAGAAATCAGTTGGCAGGGAAAAGAAAACAAGAACACACAAGAGGAACTCATGGACAAGGGGCCAGGATGGAAAAGGGAGACAATTTTTGAATTCTGCCAACTGTCTTGAAGCCCAGCCCATATGAAGGTATGTCTGAGTTTTAGGGAGAAAGGGCTAATCTGTGGATGGCTAGATTTAGCATATATGGTGTGGGGTCTGGTAGCAGCTTTGGCCAAACATTTTCCCAGCAAGCTTTAATGCACAGGAATCTTTGACGTTTTTTGTAAGCTGCATTGGCTTCAGTGAGGACTCAATCAGAAAACCTTGAGATCTCTTCCAGTTAAATGACTCACTGGTTGTGAGCTGTGACAAGTGATATTAAAAGCTGGAGGTACAGAGAAAGGCAAGTATAAAGTCAACTCAGGCTGACAAATTTTATTAGGCATCTACTATGTGCAATTTGTAAGGTGTTAGAGTCACAGTACCTATGGCAAGTTTGAGCAGGCATATGGAAGGAAAGCTATGAATGACATAGATCTTCACATACTTCCTGTGCTCATAAGTGAATGTCTTTTTGTAATTCAGCTACCCAGAGTGGGCATTGTTTTGTAATTCAATCAAAGACCCTGCACATATGAGCACTCACTTTACTCTCTGCCTTGTCCTTCCCCAAAATTAGCTAGGGAGGGAAGATTTAAAGATGTTGGAAGTATCTGTATATGAAGTAAGAGCTAGAAAATAATGCTGTCTTATATTTTGTTTTGGCTCTATGTTGTCTCCATCATTCTATTCTCCCAGAAATGAATTTATAACATTGTTTATCTTGCCTTCTCAGATGGACACCAAGTTTCTTTAATAATAATGATTATATCATCTATCTACTTAAAAAAACCTCAGAGTATAAAAATAAATATATTCATATTAACAACTCTTTAATTAGATGCATAAATAATGGATGGTGACAATCATGAATATGTATTTTTTTAAAAATTTTAATTCCAATATAGTTAACATACAGAGTTATAATAGTTTCAGGAATATAATAAAGTGGTTCAACAATTCTGTACATTCCAGGGGTCATCATGACAAGTGCGTTACTTAGTCCTCATCACCTACTACATCCATCTCTCACCCATCTCCCTCTGGTAACCATCAGTTTGTTTTCTATAGTTGAGTCTGTTTCTTGGCTTGTCTCTCATTTAAGTAACAACAAATGAGCAAAGGAATTAAGTACTTTTTAAACTCTGATAAGTAGCATAAATGAATGAAACTTCTCTTCACTCTCCATATCAGGTTTCTATAAGCAACGGGTGTAATTGAAATTGACCAGTATATTCATAATTTCTGGGAACAGGATATTTAGGATGTTCTAAAAATATATTCTTTGATTTGTTGAAATAGATTTCTCAAGAATGTAACAAACATGAACATAATTAGCTGTAGGAAGAGATTTTCCTGTATGTCCTAAGAAGAAGATATAAAAAGGAACTGAGATGCTGACCAAAAACAACAACAACAACAACAACAATGAAAAAAACCTAAGTAAAGATTGGGTAAATCAAGTTGGGGTTAGGAAAACACACACACACACACACACACACACACACACACACACACACAGCAGAAAGCAGAAGTTAAAAAGAAGGAAGGGTGATACTAATATCAACACTATATAGTTAATTTTAATTTTAAAAGAAAAAATAACCATTTCCTACTGTGTGTGCCAACATCATGTGAGGTAGTGTCATACACAAAAGTAATGACACTACACATTAAATAAAGAGCTGATTGAATTCATCCTTGTGAACTCAGCACTTTGATACGTAAGAAAGGGCTAGAAAAATTAGTCTCTCAGAAGTCTCCAAGTTGGAGAGTTTGGGTTGTAAGATGAGGTCCTAGTATTTCTTTCTATGGGATTTGGGCTAAAATACCAATGACAAGTATACTACTCTCAGAGGTATGAAGCATTCTACTTGAAACCAGGTCACTTATTATTTCAAGGTTCCCATGACTCCAAGGGCACATTTTAACTCTATATGCATTAAATAGTATCACTCTGTTGCTTGACCTTTGTAATCTTAAAGGAGTGAATGAGGGTTGTACCTTTTTATCCATACCTGTGAAAGAAGAAACACTGAAATTATACTAAATACTTTCTGTGCAAGAAGTTAGCAGGGATATCTCACTATTATTATAAGGTTAGCC
>RCUC01161990.1:0-36609 GCA_003697995.1 Taxidea taxus jeffersonii | reverse complement strand
TCATGAAAGATAGTAGAGCAGCAATATAGAACAAATATAGTTCTCTGTGATGTTTTACTCCCTACTTCTGGACTCCTTCTATTAACAAGTAATAAAAACTTCTATCTTTATTTTGCATACTCATTTTTTTCTTTGTTCCTATACATTCAACACAACCTAAAACTTACACTTCTTACAACTTCTATAATGTCAGGGTGATTTTAAAAGAACAGAAATAGAAGAAAAGGGGACCAGATAAGAGACACTTACCTAAATGAAAAAATACTGCAGAGACTAGGTAGGCAAGGCATTGGTCTTTAAAGGTGTCAAGATGATGATTTGAGTGATATATTACTGAGACTTTACACAGACTGGCAGGGAATATACATGGTAATATTAATCAGAATAGGGAATCAACAGCAATAAAGCTATTATGGAAGAAAAGAATAGGTTGGATTTTAGACATACTGAGTTGGGTATGCTGGCATAGTATCTTGATGAAAATGTGAAGCAAAAAAAAGGAAAAAAGAAAAGAAAAGAAAATTTGAAGCAAATACCAAGCAAGTCTTATATTTCTGCCTGGTGTAAACTTAGATTGTACTCAATTTATTGTAATTAATTCATTCAGAAGTTTTTCTTAAGCATCTGTTTTGTACCAGACACCATTTGGGGCCTTTGCAATACACCAGTATTTTTGTCCTCAAGAAGCTCACTGTCATAAAAAGGACATTTAATTTTCTTCTAGGGCATGAAGAAGGTAACTTCATTTTACAGAATCCTTCATTGTTATGATAATACAACAACTGCACTGATACCTTACCATTATCCAATATCTTAACCAAAACTTTACTTTTTAATGTAATTTCATTTTTATTGTGTGATACCATGAAGGAGCTAGCTGCTTAACCTTGAAATTTTCAAAATAAAGAGTAGTAGAAAGTTTCAGGACAGAAACTAAAGGAAACAGTCTTACACATTCCACTGATTTTAAGCAATAATTTCCTGAGTAAAATCTGGAGCAGCATTTTGAAATTGTAGACATTAATAAAGCCTATTCCTTCCCCTTGCTAGCAATTTGGAGAGTGTACCTGTATTATTACAAGCATAAATTCAGCTACAGAACCATGTAAACAGCTCTGTTAATATTTATTACCCCTTTCTTTGTTTCATGAGGTTTCAGCAAAGGTCCTTATTTTGGTCATGGGAAAAAATACTTAAATCCATTTAATTTTGAGATTTCTGAAAAGTAGGTGATTATTCTTCAGTACAATGCATATGTTTATGTTGATTTTATTGATTAATGGTTTTATTAATCACTTCCAACAATTTTTACATTCTTTAACTATTTTAGTTACCCAGAACTCTTCAAATTTAGAATCAGTAATACTTTGTTGCTGCAATTGTGTAACAGAAATATTAAACTATACTTTAGAACTAGCTTCTGACCAGATAAATGGTTTTGAACCAAGTCATAAACTTCAGATGACTGAGCAGCTCAGTTCACTAAAATATTTATGTCTCGCTTTAAACATTCCATAAAAATACCAACTTTGGTTCCCTGAATTCTTCTAACATTTTAAAGGCTTACATACCAGTTGCTTTGGGAGGCTTTCAGTAAACTTTTTTATAACTACCTAAGGGGCTTATTTTACACACAAACCATAGGTCACATATCTTCATGTATTGACATAACACTGTCAAAGCACTCCTAAGTTGCCTATTGTGGGTTTAAATAATTAGGAGGAAAGCATTAATTTAAATGTTAAGATCAGTAGGCCAGGGTGCCTGGGTGGCTCAGACTGTTAAGCATCTGCCTTTGGCTCAACTCATGATCCCGGGGTCCTGGGATGGAGCCCCACATTGGGCTCCCAGCTCAGCAAGAAGACTGCTTCTCCCCCTTCCACTCCCCCTGCTTGTATTCCCTCTCTCGCTGTGTCTCTGTCAAATAAATAAATAAAATCTTAAAAAAAAAAAAAAAAGATCAGTAGGCCATATTCACTGAGTCTAATTGCCTGCCAATGTTATCATTTTGTTGAAGGATATCACACAAGCTTGAGTGTAAGTATTAATTTTAAATCACAATACCTGCCATTTATGGGGCAAACATATGCTTTTCAAAGTGCTTCATCCTTTTCAACCCTACAACATTGTGTGAGGTAACATTTAAAGAAAGCCAACAGTCATGGATATAACTGAAAAGTTCATTTTTTTAGTGTAAAAGTCCTACTCACCATATTTTACATTACTTATAGAAATAGGTATGTGGGACCTGCTATTTTGTTTTTAAAATATGTTTTCTTGTATATATTATTTGTTATAATGTTTAGCTATGCCTACCTGATATGCACATTCAGCAGTTAGTGGCTGTGAAACACATATATAAAATATGCATAGGTAATATTAATTTTTTAAAAAACACTTCAAGAAACAGGATCACAAATTACAAATCATTAATTCATGTATATATGTGTATAAGACAGATTTGTTTTTTAATAATTTACTGAATTTGAGGAGGCTTGGTTATGATAAACTAGATTCTTCACTTTATGAATCTGAAAACAGATCAGCAGCCTGAATCAGGTCTAGGTCAAGTGGCAAATACCAGGGACAACATGAGATGAAGGGCTGGACACTGGTCCAAGTCCCAGCTTTGCTCAAGGTTATTCAGCTACTAATTGGCACTCTTTCCATACTTAAGAGAATCAGTTTCCTTCTTTGAAAATATATCCCTGCTGGTATCACTGGAAAAATACAGGACTCAGATATGATGACTTATATCAAAGCACTTCATATTTCAATCACATGAAAAATGTAAGTTATTAATACTACTGCGCTGTTGTTGTCATCACATTTTTATGGATCCCTGGAGAGTAATCATATGCCATGTGTTCCAGAAAGGACATTCAAGCTCATCTCTACTCATTACCTTGTGAACTTAATTTCGTCATCCATGACATCTGATTCTATTTATCTTATGTCCACACATTGCTAGTATCTCCTTATAGTAGTACTTGCCTGGAAGATGGTGAGTAGATTCTGATGGCTCAAACAGTGATTCTAACCCAAAACTTCAGTTCTGAGAATCTGGGTGGTACTCCCCAAGCTGATCCCTGCAATACATTCTCTTGCAGCCCATCAAGGAAGTAACAAGTACACTTAAAAACAGAGATGGAATTGACAATCCAGTTGTGATTCCCCATCTCCACTTGTGTTTTTCTACCCCCTCTTCTCTGACTGATAGAAACTACACTTCTACTGCCATACCTTTTTTTTTTTTTTTTTTTTTTTTATTTACTCGACGGACAGAGATCACAAGTAGGCAGGGAGGCAGGAAGAGAGAAGGAAACAGGCAAGGAGGGAGCCTGATGTGGAGCTGATTCTAGGACCCTGGGATCATGACCAGAGCCAAAGGCAGAGGCTTTAACCTACTGAGCCACCCAGGCGCCCCCTACTGCCAGACTTTTATTTTATTTTATTTTATTTTATTACTTTTTTTAATTTTTTTTCTTTAAGCTTTTTTATTTAAACATATAATGTAACCCCACCACCTTCTCCCAACCCCCTCCCCCCCACCCCCCTCAATTTGTTTGTTTTATGACATTAAGAGTCTCTTTTGGTTTGTCTCCCTCCTGATCCCATCTTGTTTCATTTTTCTTTTCCTACCACCTTAACCCCCACCCCCGTTGCATCTCCACTTCCTCATATCAGGGAGATCATGTGATAGTTGTCTTTCTCCGATTGACTTATTTCACTAAGCATAATACGCTCTAGTTCCATCCATGTCGTCGCAAATGGTAAGATTTCATTTCTTTTGATGGCTGCATAGTATTCCATTGTACCCGAATGTTTATAGCAGCAATGTCCACAACTGCCAGACTTTTTAAGGTAGGTCTGTGCTTGAGTTAAAACTTAAGGAAGTTAAGACATTCATAAATTCTAAAGACATTCCATTCATTATTTGTCTCACTACTTCTGTTTTTATTTTTTTTTTAAGATTTTTATTTATTTATGCCCGAAAGAGATAGCAAGAGAGAGGGAACACAAGCAGGGGGAGCTAGAAAGGGAGAAGCAGCCTCCCCGCCAAGCAGGGAGCCCGATATGGGGCTAGATCCCAAGACACTGGATTCATGACCTGAGGGGAAGGCAGATGCTTAATGACTGAGCCACCCAGGCACCCCACTGCTTCTGTTTTTAAAAAAATAATTATTATTCCAAGAAATTAACCAACAGTATTAAAAGACATTTGATTGACTTTATATTATATTTATTAGGAATGTGGCTTTGCCCAACTTTCTTTTTCCTCATTTTTGTGGCTGACAAAATATCAGAATTTGAGGTCCCACTCAAACTTTGAGACCTTGTGTTTTTCAAGATGCCCCTTTTCAGGCTCCCTCTGAAGGATGGGTTCATCAGTTAATTGTTTAAGAAGTTAATAAACATTGATATGAACAATCAAATAATCTTTTCAATTACATCTTATTTTTCTCTAACAATGTATCCTTGTTAATGTCATTTTTTTCTACCTCAATTTTTTTCCTACTCTTTTTCCTAATCAGAATCTTTTCAAATTCATTCCAGTGCCTCTATTATTATCATTTTCCTTAGACCTCGTATTCAAGATGGCAATAACTGTTTAAAAAGTAATTGAAATGTACAGTACATAAAACATTTTTCCTTATTAATACTAAAATAACTTGGGAATGCGGACAGATAATGAAAGGCTGATTTGCAAATTCTCAGACATTTCTATGATCACATTCTTTACATTTAGTGAGTTCAGAACCCAGTTATATACTGGATATATAACCAGTATGCTGGGTTCTGAACTCACTAAATGTCTTCTAATAAAATAGTGCTTCACTTTTTCTTATCTTCTCATTCTCATTATTATACCCTGTATTTTATCATTAAGAACAAAGTTAATACCTTCATAGTCTCAATTGCTATTATTCTATGTTCTCACTGTCTAATCCTTCTCAGTGTTTTTTTCTGATTGATTCTCATATTCTTGACTTCTAGATGCCAAAATGCCCACCTAGAGCTTGGTTCTCATATATATTACCTTGTCTCTGTATGCTGACTCTTCTGGTCATTTCATCCAATCTCAATTTTTTAATAGTACTCCAAATGCTATAATCATATACCCAAAGTTTTGACACTATCACATTAACATCTGATATTTCAGTATCAACATGCCCACAAGATTCCTGATTTGCTTTTTCATTTAGACCTTTCCCCCTTCCAATGTTTCCTATCCAAATAAATGTGGACTGAATCTTCCCAGTTGCTTAGCCACAAACAGTGCAGTTATCTTGATTCCTCTCTTTCTCTTGAAATTTTAATTCATATATTAAACTCCATGTTCAAACTATATTGCTTATTTATGTATTAATATATATTATATATAAACAATTATATCTAAATAGTAGTTACATGATTTTATATATCTATACATATATATATTCCAAAAACTGTTCCTCTGTTGCCGTTGTCCTGATCTAAGACATCTTTCACCTAGACTATTCAAAGCTCCTAGGTGGTATCTCTGTTCCTGCCTTCATTGCTCTGCTCTGTAGACTAGTAACCAGAATGATCCTTTCAAAACTTAAGCCAGATCCTGTTATTAATCTGCTTTGGAAGGAATCTAATTTTTCCCCTATTTCACTCAGAACAAAAACTAAATTCCTTATAAAAACCTATAGGACCGTGAATTTTTCTGGTTTTCCTATTATTTATATGACCTAGCAACTAACAAATCCCTGCCCACTTCATTCCAACTCAAGTGAATTTGTGGCTGTTCTTCAACCATGCCAGGCCCATTTCTACCTTGGAAACTTTGGAGTTGCTATTTGTTTTGAGAGGTGGGTAGGGGCCGGTAACACTACTTCCCTAGATATCCACAGGTCTCACTCTAACAAGTTTTGCCAGGCTTCCAGCATCTGCTCAAATCTCCTGAAAGTATCTCATCTTCTCCATGAGACCTTGCTTACCAAATATCTGAAACTCTACTCTCCTACCATTTCCTAATCCTGTTCCCTGCTATTTATTTCTTCATAGAATTGATCACCTTTGACATAATATCTATATCATTTATTAAATCTATTGTCTTTTTCTTCCCAGTTGAAATGTAAGCATTTTGATGGGAGGAATTTTTATCTATTCTTTCTCCTGCTATATTCCTAGTACCTAATACAGAATCTGGTATATGGTAGATGCTCTTTGTTGAATTAATGAATGAATGCGTGAGTGAACAGAAGAATAATGAATGGTTAAAGACTAGGATTATAGCAAAGTAGAGATAATCTTTCTTACCAGATTAAAGTACTAAGATTTTATATCTTATAAAACTATTCCCATTCCCCTACCTTTCTAGTGCTTTCATAATTTCTGATTTGTACAATTGTCTCCAGGCTTTTTTTTTTTTCAAATACCACAAACTACCAAAGCCATGTTATTTCTAAAATAGAATGTTTTCATGCCACTTACATTCTTAAAGCCTTTCATTGGTTTCTTATTTCTCAGTGGATTAAACCCAAATTCATTTTGGCACTTCAGGACAGAAATAAGACTATTTAAGATAGCATACCAAAAAGGTATTTTTACCGACACTGTCAACGGTACATACCAGAATAGTAACTATATTGGTATGGTCTAGCTAATCCATAATGCTGCTCTAATCTGTTCTTTAACTCAATTGTTCATGTTATATAGTATAAAAATTTTATGTGAGGTTAATATTACGGAATTAAAGTTCTATATAACTCCCCATAGCTAACTACATAATTTTAAACAACCATTTATAGAATACAGTACAGTTCTGATATTAAATATAAGAATTAATGCAATTGCTTCCCAGCCTTTTGGCTAAAATCAAGTGTAGAAAGTGATGCAAGTGTGTAAATTCAGTGTGGCTATGGAAAATTTCCATTCTGCTCCCAGGTAGATTTTCTTCTTTTCCTTCCTTCCTTGCCTGCCTGCTTGCCTGCCTGTCCAACCAGCCTGCCTGTCTGCCTTTCCTCTTCTTCTTTCTTCTTCTTTTTCTTTTCTTTTTTATTTTTGCGATTCTTCTTCAGTGCATCCCCTTCTGGCCCCGCTATACTCTGTCTAAAGGTGTATTCTTTGCATCAGCCTTCTTACATCTATTTGCAGAATAATCTCAAATCTTTGCTGTAAGATATAATCTTTTACAATTGTTTTGCTGAGGATAAAGTTTCTTCCAATGAAAATTGTAAAAATTTCACCACAAATTTTATTGATCACCTAGAATAGCTCTTATAATTGCATGATGCTTCGGCATTAGTTTTTCTACTTAATTTGAATTCGTATTTCCTCATACATATTTCCTTATCATCACTGATAGAACCATTGTCTCAGGGACACTACTCATCTTTTCTAAGACACTAACAATACCACATTTTATTATCATCACAGGTGAGTTTGTTTCTTCAACTTATAATGTACTTGATTTTTTATGGCTCAATTCCACTGGAAAAAATAATGCTAAATACCTAGTAGGCACCATTCTTGCATTTACCAGCATTTTGCATTTACCAGCATTATTCAATAACTGCACATTGATACTATTAAGGAGTATATATATTAGCCTCTAGTATTTAGCACCATACCAAACACATAATAAGCACCTCAAAAATATTTATTAAACTATAATGTGGATAAGAAATGTGGAGTTTCTGTTACCACTAATGGTTGACTATGTAACTGAGGTCAACATTCCCTCCAAGGACAATTAGAAAAGATGTACAAAAAAGAAAGCGGGATTAAATGCATGAGAGTACTGAGTACCAGGGAACTGAACCAGAGGGCTACAGCCCTGTTTTTCTAAGGGGGCATATGCTAATTCAGGAGGGTGAAGTTGACAGATCAAGAAGTTGAGCAATTTCTTGCCTAATCATAGGACAAAGCCCACAGAAAAAGGTGTATAAAACCTGTCAAGGTGGGCAGAGACACCATGGGGCACAGACTAGACTGGCCATATCACAAAAGTAATTATTCATGTTGTCTTTTCATCATAAGGAGAAAATTATTTTTCCTTTTTTCTTATGTTCTTTTTTTTAGTGTATCTATATGAAAAGATGGATATTAGTTGGGCCTGTTGTGGCAATCATTTCATAATATATGTAAATCAAGCCATCATGCTGTATATCTTAAACTTATACAAGAAAATATTTGTTATTTCTCAATAAAATGGGGGGAAGAGCCACCAAAGAACACTTTATATCATCCTATTTATTGAATTTTCAAACATCAGACAAAACTAAATTATAGTGTTTAGGAATGCAATAAAAAAAACAATTATAAAAAATCAAAATTGTGTTACCTTCATGGGTGGAATTCGAGAGAGATGCCAAGGTAGCATGAGAGAGATTTCTGACATGCAGATAAACTTTCCATTTCTGAATTAATGATTGTTACAACAGTGTTTGCCTTGTAACATTTTTGTTTTGTGAACTCTTTTTATATGTGTTTTATATATTGCCTCAAATAATTATTTATGAAAAAAAGAAAATGAGGAGCCATTGGAATATGTTATTAAATGCAATTATATATTTCACCAAGAAGAGCAAGCTATTTAAAAGACCATTTAAAAAGCCCAGATTATTGTTGAGAGTATGATCCCTGTTTTCCGAACTTTATTCTTTACATGAGGAAAGAAGGAAGCAAGCAAGCAAGCAAGAAAAACATATTCCTGTGTCTAGTGAAGTTAGTTGCCAAGTGTGGCATGAGAATGGGAAAATATGCTATATTCAGCAATGTGTTAAAACTGTCAAAAAGATATGAGCTACATTGTGAAACAGATGTTATAATTCTGTGTTTTGTTATGGTGATGAAATTGCTTTCTCCCTTAAAAATAGAATATTTCAAAGAAATGATTTGTGTGTGGGAGTGGGAAGATTGTGGTGGGTCATTGTGTAGAGAAGCCAACACAGTTGTCTGTATTTGCACCCCCACACTGACCCACACGTACCTTGAAACCTATTTTTTTTTTAATAAACTCTGTGCCTCTAGGGACCTCGGAGTGGTGTAGTCAGTTCAGCATCTGACTCTTGGATTTGGTTCAGGTCGTGATCTTGGGGTAATGAGGTTGAGCCATGCTCTGAATAGAGTTTGCTTAAAACTGTCTCTTCCTCTCCCTCTATCCTCCCTCTACTTATAAAATAAATAAATAAATCTTTAAAAAAATAAAATAAATGCTGCGCCTATATTTTAAATCTAAAAAGTTTTCCCAAAATGACCTGCATGACATTCTGGTGTCATCAAATTGTGTATTCCACAGAAAAGGCTGTCAGAACTAAGCAGGAGTCACAAATTTTGTTAGATACTCCTTTCTGAAGCAGGAAGTATGGCTGACACAATAGGCTATAATCCATATGATATTTATTCCTCTGAAGACCACATGCTCACCATAACTAGAACATAAAAATTTGAAGAAAAATATGCAGATATTACTTCATTGGTCCTTCCCCTTGATTCAAACTACCAAGTATTACTGCTTAAAAATAATTTTATGTGTATTTAAAGTTGGTATCATTATAGAGTAAAATACAGTGGCCATAAAAACTCACTGATTATTCTTATCTCAATTTCCTTCTGCAGTTGTGAAAAATAATATTGCTTTTAGGTAATTCATGTCACAACCACAGCAAGGTATCTAAGTCCTTAATTTTCACTTCTTCTGTCATAGCAGAACTTTAATAATATGAGATAAATAATAATCTTTAAATGTTATTATGCCTCTAATGTAAGTCATATATAGATGAAACTTATTCTCTTCCCATTCACAACAAAAGCACGGTAAATATCCCATGCAGAAAATTTACAAATTTATACAGATTTATACAGATACTCCATCCTTAAAGAGGGGGAACATAAATCCCTAAGTGTGCTATATATAGTGGTTTTCCAAAAAGTACAGTATGGGAAAAGAGGGGGAAAAGGCATATTTTATAGTAGAGATACTGGTAAATGCTAGCCCAGCCAGCTCTTTATGGTTAATATCAATAGTCATATTGACATATGCACCCTTGATTTGATGTAATGAGAATGGCACTTCATCTTTGTGGCCTTCCTTCCAAAAACATAGACTCTAGTCTAACCATGAGAAAAACATTTAGAAAATTCCCCCATTGAGAGATATTCTACAAAATCCCTGGTCAGTCACCCTTAAAAAATGTCAAGGTTATCAGAAACAAAGAACACCTGAAAAACCATCACAACCAAGATAAGCCTAAGGAGACACAATTAGTAAATGAAATGTGGTATCCTAAATAGAATCCTCAAATAGAAAGAGGAGATTAGAGAAAAACTGAGGAAATTTGAAGAAAGTATAGATTAATAATAAAATATTAACAATAATTATCCGAAGCCCAGACTAATTATGACAAAAGGTCTAGAGACAGGCAGATGAAGGATATGTTCTTTGAATATCTGACAATATGATTACTTGAGGATATGTTATGTTTGAGGAATCACCAGTATATCCAAAGGAGAGTTCCAGGATAAAACTAATAAATTAGGAGTAACATTTAAAATAGAGGTCATTATTTGAGATACAGAACTTGAAATTCAGAATAGAGAAGAATTGGGGTTAAGTGAGAAAACCAAGGAGCATAGTGAGCAAAGAAAAGAAAGTGACTGACAAAGCTTAGGAATAGCTTTCATTGGGCCAGTAGAAGAAAGAAGAGAGATTCTGGATGAGTCCAGAAAAAGAAGGAAATAAAAGGTGTAACTAGAATGATGCAGAGACAGAAGGCAAGAGAGAAGAGAGATTTAAGAACAAGAGTCATTTCATGACTGAAATGAGTAAGCAAATAGTCATAAGGATTACAAACAGCTGGTGATACAAAGACCATGGATGGTCAGTAGATTGGTAGAGTGGAAGCTTGAGGCAAGGAACAGAGGTGTGTAAAGAAAATGGGAGAAATTGGACAGTGATTTAGTGGAAATGATGTCTTAGTTGATGCTACTATAACAAAATATCATGGATTAGGTGGCCTAAACAACAGATATTTATTTCTCTCATTCTGGAAACTGGGAGATCAAAGCTTGAGAAGTCAGCAAATTCCCTGTCTGGCTGAACCTTCTTGCTGCATACTCACACGGAGGAGTGATCTTATGTCTCTTCTTCTTCTTATAAAAACAATAATCCCATATTACAGCCTATTCTCTGGACTTATTCTAACCCGAATGACCTCCCAAAGTTGCCTTACCTCCAAAAGCCATCACCTTGAAGATTAGAACTTCAACATATGAACCTCAGAAAGACAAAAGCTTCAGTTCATAGCAATTGTTTTGTCAAATATAATTTGAAGTTTTCCTATTCAAAGAGTACTGTGGACCAGCAGCATCATCACCACCTGGGACCCTGGTAGAAATGTGAAAATTCAGGCCCATCCCAGACATACTTAATCAGGATGTACATTTTAGCAAGATACTCTGGTGCATTTTAAAGTTTGAGAAACACTAGGTTATACTATTATGTCAAGAAGTTTAACAACATCAAGATAGAAAAAAAATGGTTTAAGTGAAAAATGGATAATAGAAGCTTTTTTTTTTTTTTCATTAGAATAGAAGACCCATGAGAATATTTGTAGATGAGAAGAAGAAACAAATGGGGAGAAAAAGACATAAAAGAAATAAACACGAGGGGGGAAAAGTACTGCCCACAATATTATTCATTGTAACTGTTCTTTCCGATTTTTATTCAATTATCTCATGCTTGCTTCTTCTCCCTGAGGCTGTGTCATTTACAGTTAGTGGAAGTGGGCATGCTGGGGGAAAGGGGGATTCAACAAATCCCTTGGCCCAGGGTCATCCAAGGTCTTTTGTAAATTTTCTGGAACTTCTCTTTTTCTGAATTTTCTGAAAATTTTTCTGAATTCTGAAAATTCTCTTTCACTGTCCTGAAAATAAGGACCCTGACCAACTGCCTGCACAAGATATTAAAAGTTCAATTAAAAAAAGTTTTCTAACTTTGAAGACACTTAGTTAGCATTAAGTAGGTGTTAAAAAGACAGCTATTCCATTTGAACTTTCCTCACAGAATGTACTTTACAATTTGATTTTCCCAACTAATTGTAATTTTTTTATGAGTCCCCAGAGAGACTGACAGACCTGTCCTAATCTGCTAATTAGGAGGCCAGCAATGTGCCACTAGGTTTTTTTGGAGTACCTTCCCTAAGGAAGTATTTAGTACCAAATATTTCTCTTCCAATGATCTGTAAATAAATTTTAATGAACACGACATTATTCATAATGCTCCTATGGAGACCCGATGAGCACTACAATAGCTTAAGAAGAAGCACATTTTCGTTGATATCCACTGACAATGTAGAGAAAGGTATAAGGATCTCAGCACTGAGGCCTTGGAAATCAAAGTTAGAATAATTCTATGACTTCGGCCATTTTATTTCTTCTCTTCCAGTCAGTGTTTTTGTCCTAACATGGGGAGATTGAGCTAAATGCGATTTAGCAAAATGGGAGTCCTGAGATCAGACATGCCTCAAATGAATATTCAAAATAGGTAGATTTAACTCAATGATCTGAATTTCAGGATTTTTTTTGAAACGTTGGAAAACATGGTGTTATCTGCTTCATTTTTCCATATGACAATTACCAGCCAAAACTGATAAGCACTATGGAGGAGATCTGATGATGCTGTGCTCAGATACTTTCTCCAGAACCAACATATCTCTCTCCTCACCACCACACCATTCACACTGCACCCAAATTCTCCTGGGAATATCAAATGCTGACAGCTCATAATTGTGTTCATTGTTGAGAATTACCCTTGACCAGATGCAAGAAACTATCTAACTCAAGACTGAGATAGTCCAACAGAGGCCTGGTTCCTTTTCTTCAATTAAGGACAACTCTGAAGGGTTATCCAGCTCTGGAGCTCCACTTGGGATCACCTAATATCTTTACTCAAACTTGCCTTCCTTACTTTCTAGAAATGCATCTCCTAAGAGCACATCCTAGTAAGCCTACATGTCATTCTCCTCCTCAAAGTCTATTTCCAGGGACACAATGTAAGGCGCATGTCTCTAATTTGCCCAAATGGCCACCACTCACTAATTTTCCCCTTGGGGGTATAAGCTAAGGTTTCATTCCATTATTTATCAACACTCTCGCACTGTTGTTTACCTCATAGTAAAGAACAATTTACCTGTACTCATATTTCTGTCATATTTAGGAAAACTAAAGACAAGATGGCCAAAGGACTCAATATTCATCCTTTATTCATGCCTCTCTAGAAATTAGAATTTATGAACTCAGGACTGGATGTTTTTCTAAGATCCTTTCCAGAGCCAATATTCTGTGGTATAAGATTGCATGTCATTCTTCTATTGCAAGGAAGAGCAATTTTAGTACAAAGAAGTGACTGTAACTGTAAAATTTCAAAACTCAGAGGCCACCATTCACTCTAGCAAAGAACATCATCAAAGCTTAGCAGTAGCACCATAAAAAATAAACACAGGGAATAGTCCACATGACAGTTGTTTCAGGACTAATTATGCAGTGCAGCTGGAACATGTTTTTGCCCTTTCTTCTAGATTATATAATGACCAGTGAAAAAGAATATGACCTAGCAATATATTCCCAGGATAGAGACCCTTGCTATTTCCAGTAAGTAGGTCTGTAGCCCATTAGCACTTACCAACATCTTGACAAATAACTTTTAAATATGAATGCTCATTTCGACAACAGCCCTGTCAAGAAGGTATTTTTAGCCTCATTTACAGATGAAAAAATCAGAAGTTGGGAGAAATCAAATCTTTTGCGCAACCAGTAAATACAGAGCACGGGCTGTGTACGCAGATTCCAAACTTAGACTATTTGACTTCTTTTCAATCATGGAAAATATAATCCATGAGATGTTAGTGTTTATCAGAATCTCTCTGGAATTGGCAGAATTTTTCACACTGAATGGCAATATCTAGATGACCATACTGACATAATGGCAAATTTTGTACTTTATGCTTTCATTTCTCCTTTACATATCCAGTCTAGTACACAGAGAAGTTTGGTTGGCCATATAAGATTTGCTTTGTAAACTTTATTGTACTGCTCCAATATAAGGTATTAACATTACCACTATTACTAATCAGTTCAAAATAGACAAATAAAAGCTCCAAGAATAATTTATTCTAGGAGTGAACTCATTGCCTGGAAACATTACTATCTTCCCTGTATCTTCAGCAAGATTTACAGGAAAAAGAAATTGTACCAAAAAAAGCAAGTAAGAAGAAACTCTCTGGACAATAAAACATGTAATTATTTGGGGTATTTCCAATTGAACATCTATGTATGTATTACAGACACATATATATGATGCAATATAAATATATCTGGATGCATAAACCATATTACTCAGTGTTACCCTCAAAAATGCTTATCACAGTTTTATTCAGAGCAGTGAAAAACATAAAATGATCCAAATGTTCAACATAAGAGAATCAGTTTGGTAGATTACGTCACACCCACAAAATGGATTGTCATGTAGCCCTTAAAATTATAATTATGAATAAAACTTCATGACACAAGCAAAGAGAAAATGGTAGGAGAAAAAAAGCAGGATGCAATTTATGCAAACTATGTGATTTCAACTTGTTTAAAGAACAATTCATATAAAGCTGGAAAGAAATGTACTTATATAATGTGCTCTTATAACCTCAGTATCCTTACCTTTAAAGTATTATAATAACCTATTTCATAGAGCTGCTGAAAGAACCAAATGAAACAGGGAAGCAATATAGCACAGTGGATATATCTTCAGAGTCCTAACAGAAACAGATGGCACTCTCAAATTGTGTAACTGGAAATAATTTGATGAACTATTTACCAAAATGCGACAAGGGTATAAGACAATACCAAGGAAAAGTGGAGTAATGTAGGACTTGTAGAAATCAGGGTATAAGAATCTCTCCTGGCTATGAGGGGGCAGATTCCAAATCCCAGAAGAAAAGATATCCATATGAAAAGGATTGGTCCACAGAAGCTTTGGCCTTTTGTTGGGGATGCAGCCAGCCTATTGTAAACCAACAGAAAGGAAGCCAGGATATTAAGTACCCCAACAGGCTTTTCTTCCTTCCCTCTATAAAGCCATATAGCTCTGCCCTGAGGTACAAAATAGGATGGAGCTTGCTTGCTTTCTTTTCTTTCTTTCCCCTTTTGCATCCATTTTTATCCTACTACCAGTGAAAACATGTGTTCCCAAAGCAGAGATCATCAACTACTTCACCCATGTGAGATCTGTTGTTTGAGATCCAGGTGAAGGATAAATCACTCATAGCATATAGATGCTTATACTGTAAGAAATCCTATGGACAGAAAGGTAATTTTGTATCTGAAATATGGTGTCTACCCCTGGAAGGGTTCCTGTATAATCAATGCACCACCAGTTGTTCTTAAAATTAAGATGGGGAAAAGGTGATGACACGGTGTGAGGGAAGGAGAGGAGTGAGCTGCTCTGACAGGACTGATGTGGGATGGCTCATTCCTTGACCTGAGGCCTCAGGTCCTGTGAGACAACCTTACCTACTCAACTATCTCAGTTTCCAGGTTCCAACAACCATTCTCTCTTCTTATCTCTTCAGTCCTAGTGATGACATGTATTATCTCTTATGGGTTTCCAAACACCCTGCTCAGAGGACAGTAAATAGACGTTTTATTAAACTCTCTTCAAATTACCCAGTTGGAGATTAACATCTATTTTCTAGTACTGACTGATAGAATAATTGGAACTGAGCCATGGCCTCAGGAAAGATACTGTCAAAATAAAACCCTGGGACTGAGTTACTTATATAATTGAGGAGTAGAGGGATAATCCCTTTGGCAGAAGGAAATGAGTAATGGGTAATCTATGGCACACAGTAGTTTTACAATAATTCAAATAACTTAAACTACTACTGCTGGTGGCTTACTATCTTAGCCAGTTCAGATGCCACCATAACATACTGCAGGCTGGATGTCAAATTTCTCTTCTCACAGTTCTGGAAAGTGGAAGTTCATGATCAAAGTATCCACATGGTCGGTTTCTAGTGACAGCTCTCTTCCTGCCTTGTAGACAGCCACTTCTTGTTATGTACTCACATGGCTCTTCTTTGGTGTGTACATGTGGAAAGACAATGAATTTTGGTCACTTTTCTTTTTCTTACAAGGGCATCAGCTCTACTGGATTAAGGTTTATGATCTCAGTTAACCTTTGTCACTTCCTCATAGGCCTCATATCCAAGTATAGTCACATTAGGTGTTAGAGCTCCAACATATGAATTTGGGGAGGATACAAGCTGAGATAACAAAATATATACATTGGTCTCTGCCCCCAAAGCTAAAATGTTTATAATTTCCTAAGTGATCAGTACACTGGGAGCATCTCTTGTTCTAATATTTGTCTTTGACCCCATCCCTGACATAGGGCTCTTAAGACCCTCATATATTCATAAGTGATAAAAAGCATTAGGAACATCTTTTGTTCTGTTGAGATGACTCTGGGTGGGCTCCAGGATGGAAGCTGGTCAGCAGAAAGACCAAACCATGATTAAAACTATGGAATTTTTGCCCCTTCCCCATCCTCCAGAAAAGGAAAAAGGGCTGGAAATGGAGTTCATAATTGATCATACTTAGGTGAGGAAACCTACATAAAAGCCCAAAAGTGCAAGGCCTGGAGAGCTTTCAGGTTGGCAAACAAGCATATCCATGCCAGAAGGGTGACACACTTCAATTCCACTGGGACAGGAACTCCTGAGCTCACAACCCTCCCAGACCCTCTGTATCTCTTCATCTGGTTTTCATCTGTGTCATTTATCATTTCCATTAATAAACTGGTGAACATAGGTAAGTGTTTCCTGGAGTTCTTGGAGCTACTTTAGCAAAGTAATCAAACCCAGTGAAGGGGATTGTTGGAACCTCTGACCTAGAACCACTTGATCAGAATCACAAGTGGTCCTCTGGGCTTGTAACTGGCATCTTAAGTGGGTTGTGATGTGGAGGGTGAGGGATAATGTTGTAGAACTGACTCCTTCATTGGGGGGATCTGACATTATCTCTGTGTAGACAGTGTCAGAATTGAGTTAAATTTTAGGACATCCAGCTGGTGTCACAGAGAATTGCTTGGTGTGGGGAAGAATCACCACACATTTGGTGACCCAAATGAAGTGTTTTAATGTGAGTAGCTAAGGAGACTCAGAGTGAAGAACACACAGGAGAGAAGAACCGGGTTTTTCCCCATAGAAGGAAGAAAACCGAGGTTTTTCCCTTTTTATACATATTCAGTCCATAACACTTAGGATGAAGTACACAAGGCAGGAAGAGATCATATAGCTGTGACACTGATATAATGACTACAATAATAGTAACCAAATATTGATTACAAATTGGTGCCAGGATCTAACTTCTGAAGTCCTGGAACATGTAGTAAGAAAGGAAGAAGAAACTAAGACATGTGACTGCCCAACAGAGAATGCAAATGGACAATAAGAAAACCTCTTTGGGAGTTCATCTGTTATAGCTTTAGCAGACATGGCTGGGAATCAGACCCAAGACCTGATCATAATGACAAGAACCGGAGTGCCAATTAAATGCTCAATCCAGGCAACTAAAGGCACTGGTAGGGAATGAATGAGATTCTGAGACATGGAGAGAAATGTGAGCAATCACAGACAATACTAGAAACTTTGAAATTACAAATCATCTTGAGGCTCCCTTGCCAGCTGAGGTACAACCAATTACCCTCCCTTTGTAATAGAAGCAGGATTTTCTGAAATAAAAAGCTTTCAGTGTTTGTAATTGGGACAGTTAACTCATTGCCTCCAGAGCCCTAATGGGAATCAGATTCCTGAATATCCCAGACAAACAAGTCCAAAACTTGACCCAAGAAGAAACAGCTTCTATTAAGAAAGACCTGTAGGAGGCGCCTGGGTGGCTCATGGGTTAAAGCCTCTGCCTTCGACTCAGGTCATGATCCCAGAGTCCTGGGATCAAGCCCTGCATCCGGCTCTCAGCTTAGCAGGGAGCCTGCTTCCTCCTCTCTCTCTGCCTGCCTCTCTGCCTACTTGTGATCTCTGCCTGCCAAATAAATAAATAAAATCTTAAAAAAAAAAAGAAAGAGCTGTAGGAATTCATCCATCGGTATGGGCAGCAGTAAATAGAGTATGTATGGAAAGGGTAGATGAAGCAAGATGAAATAAAACTCTTGAGTGGTACAACTTAATTGACAACAGTGGGCACATCCAAGGTTCAACATTTAATGTGTTTACTTAAGTATTGAAAGTCTACAAGGTTGGGTTATTGAAGCCTGGACTCAATAAGTTTCAAACAATAAGCTTTTTTTTTTTAAATATTTATTTATTTATTTGACAGAGAGATGACAAGTAGGCAGATAGGCAAGCAGAGAGAGATGGGGAAGCAGGCCCTGCTGAGCAAAGAGCCCGATGAGGGGCTCGATCCCACGACCCTGGGATCTTGACCTGAGCCGAAGGCAGAGACTCAAGCCACGGAGCCACCCAGGTGCCCAAAACAATAAATTTTTGTTTAAAGTGTTGTACACACACCAGTAGCATAAACATCACCCAAGAGCTTGCTAAAAGTGCAGAATCCTTGGTCCCAAACTACATCTACTGGTCAGAATCTGTTTTCTAACAAGAGCCCCATGTGACTTGTATGCACCTTAAAATTCAAGAAGCACTTCAGGTAAAGAAAATAATCCAAAGGGGCTCAATCTGAGAAAATTTCTCAGCTAACAGTAACCTCAATAAGAGAGACAATTTTCTAGCATTCTCTTGCATTTCTGCATGTCTTGCAAGCAGAGACACAGGCTGTCTTTGTTCTGAAATATTTTTCCAATGATATTCATATAGTGAACAGCTTTGAAAGATAGAGATAATGTTCCTTCCGGAGGAAAAATCAGAAATGCTTAGTATTTAGTATAATAAAATTAATGTCTCCTACTGTAGTAAAAGGCAGGCAGGTTTGCTGCCAAAAATGATTTGTGCTCCCCAAGATCAGAGTTCCTCTCTCATTATCTTGAACGACTGCAGGAGCACATATCATTTGTGCCTCTTTCCATCACCAAGGGATTAGAACAAGAAAATGCTAACGTTCTGGTTAATGCAATTGTTGCAGGTAATAAAGCCTTTTGTGTCTGCTATAGGAGGCTCACATCTGCCAGCATCTATGAGCAGGCTAGCCTGTTAGCTTACAATTAGGGTAAAATATCAGATTCTTCCTAGTTCTGGACAGTTTTATCAACAAAGATGAGATGCTAATAGAGGCATGGTTTTGTAGAAAAGGAAAAATGAGGCCCTTTCAAGTCCATAAATGAGATCTGAACAAGCCCATGGGAATTCGTAGTAATATATTGATGGAGTCACACAACTAGAGAATAAAACGGTCTTTCAACTTATTGTTTGTTAATGAGAAAGAATTGGGAAGATTATTGTAAGTCAAGTACAGTTGACTCTTGAACTATGCAGGAGAGGGGTATGTCAAAAATCCACATATAACTTTGGACTCCCCCCAAAATTTAACAACTAACAGCCTACCATTGACAGGAAGCCTTACCTCTAACGTAGTCAATTAGCACATATTTTGCATATGTATTATATACTGTATTCTCGCAATAAAATAAGCTAGAGAAAAGAAAATGTTATTAAGAATATTTTAGGAGAAAATATATTTAAAGTATTGTACTGTATTAATCCCAAAAAAATCAGCATGTACGTGAAACCCTGCCGTTCAAACCCCTGTGGTTCAAGGGTCAGCTACAAGTAATGGGCTCAGACGCTGACCTCATTGTTGTAACTCTCCTCCAGGTGGCAGTATTTCCTCTCCAATTTGGTGATCCATCTCAGAACTACTCCATTGCCAAAACTAGTACTAGGATTTGTCCTGAGTGACAACCCAGAGAAAACAGTTACAGGGAAACCCACTTCAACCAAGAGTGCAAGGAGGGAAATCTATGACCATGGTTGGCTGAAACCAAGTAAATCATGAGAATTTCGGTGGTTCACTTTGAAGATGTGGAGTTGGAACACGCAATGCTTGGTAAGAAAGAAGGCAACTCTTAGGTGATCCAATGATTCAACCCTTCCTAGGGTCTATCATGCTAAACTTCAATCCACTTAAAGACAATAAAAGTTCTGCAAGACTTTCACAGTAGGTATTGACAGTTTCAAGGAAGCTTTGGTCCTCACATTTCCCTGAACAAATCTGATGATACACCATAGATGAGGCACTGGATAGTATTCAAGCCCTTACTGTTCCAAGTTGAGTTTAACTGCAGATGAAGATGATCCACTAGAGAATGAGAAATTGACTCAAAGAAATCTAGATAAATGTTTGCTGTCAGTCTCACCACTCTAAAAAAGTTCCCTAGCCCTTATGCTAAAATGATAAGAGTAATTTAAGAGATGAACGTTCTCATGACAACAGGAAAAAAAAAAAATGCTTCAGAGTTTAAGGCGGACTGCTTTTAAAAAATAACCATTGTGCAAATCAAGCACCAGAGCCAACTAAAAAAGCCCCAGAGTTCCAGCCAGAAAGCAATGTGACTCTGGATGCTGAGTCAAAGTGTCCCCAACATAATCATGACCCTGCTGCCCCATATGGAGCTGGGAGCAGACAGAAAATATTGGTAGTTTAGTTGAGCTACAAGCAGCAGCAACACTATTGGAAACCAAAGGTAAAATGTACCTTGCTTACTGGCAAGAGCCCCTCTCTTTCTCTGTCCCTCTCTCTCCCGAGTTCAATTAATTTAAAAACAAAAATGATTAAGCCCTTAGGCTGAAGTCTCTAGTCCCAAGAGGAACCAAAGGCTGTAAGCACCCATTTGAATATACATAGGAACTTTAGTGAAGGGAGGAATTGAAACTTAACTTTCCACCATGATACAGTTTGGAGAAACCCTGATTTTCTAAACACTTAACATAATATTTAAGTTTGTGCTTTAGAGTCAATCAGATCCTTAGCTTTTAGACCTTGTGTAAGACGTTAAACAGTTCTGTGTCTCACTTTTCCTCATTTTAAAATGAAGACCTTCAGAGTACCTACTTAATAGGATTATCTGTTCCCAATCATTATTAGCCCTCATTGTCATATATATAAAATGTATTATGCACACAGCACCATAATAATGTTGCCACTGATGTTATGACAGCCAAAGTGTTCTTCTAGCACTGCTACAGTAAAAATACAGTTTGTACTAATCATAAAATTAGTATGAATATAAACTCCAAAGATTGAGTGCAGACATTTTTTTTGTACTGAAACTTACATATGAATATAAATTTAGAATACCTAGGAATTAAAATTTATGACATAGATCAATGTATACTGACATGAAAAGATAAATACAAACATTGCTTAGGAGCAGAAAAGCAAGCTATAAAAGTGTGCCATGATAATTGATCACATTTATACACATATAGAGAAGTATAGAGAGAGTGAGAAATTGTGCGTGTCTGCATATGATAGAAACTAGACTAAAAAGATATATTGCATATTTTAACTATGGCTATCTCTGGAGATGAAATTAAGAACTATTTGTCCTGTCTTTTATTCTTCTGTTTAAATACTTTAAAAACAAGTATGGTTTATACATACATATCCATGTAACACTTTATTCACATAGAAAAATTAAATTTTTATTTAACACACATCTTTGAAAAACAGTGAGATATGTGCATAATATATAATCATTCCACACTTTCTATTATTTTTCACATATCTGTCATATATAACTCCCCAAATCCTTCTGAATACACAAAACAAAATCCCAATTTAACAGATTAAAAAAATGACAGAAATAGCATTCCACTATCATTATTTTGTATAATTCTTGAAAAATACCAAAGCTTTTTAGTAACATGCAAAAACTTAGGACAGGTATTCCTGTTCCTAAATATCGGTCTACTCTTTTTTCTATTATTTCACAAGGATCAGCTTATTAGAAGTTTATAGTGCAGGTTCAGTGAGAAGAACTGGAGGAAACTGACTTATCTATGTGCCAAAAGTTAAGCTTTTGACAAATAGAAAGAAAATACAGGGAAGAAGGAGTTAAAGCAGCTGTGTTCCATTCATTGCCTTTACTGGTGGGATACTCTGTGGAAAACAAAGAAGGCAGGACATCTAATCTAATGTCCCTGCAAATAATTTTCAAAATGCTAGGTAAAGAGAATAATGATATTTACTAAGTGCAGGATGTTTATCCATAGAATATTCTTTATAAGAGTTCCATGGTTTCAGAGTGTGGTGGTTAATAAACCCAGAATCTCTAGATACATACATCTTGGCTTCATGGACAGTGCTACATAAGCTACTGTATAATTTGGGGAGAACTAAAATCCTTCTGCTATGTGAGGGACCATGTCTTGAGAGACCATGTCTACTCTCAGCCAGAGAGCATATGCAGGAAAGAAGAACATAGACAGTTGTCCTCCATGTCCCAGACTTCTCCCTACTTTGTCTCCCAATTGCCTTTAAGATTAGTAACAGGTAATATTTTCGATTCACATGAGACAGACTTGAAAATACAATTCTCTGTGTTAGTTCAAAAAGAGCAGCACCTGGGTGGATCAGTCTGTTAAGCATCTGCCTTCAGCTCAGGTCATGATCTCAGGGTCCTGGGATCGAGTCCCACCAACGGCGGGAGAGCCTACTTCTCCCTCACCCTCTCCCCCTGCTCCTACTCTCTATCTCACCCATGATTGCTCAAATAAAATAAAATCTTTTTTAAAAAGAGGGTTAAGTGACGCCTGGGTGGCTCAGTTGGTTGAGCGGCTGCCTTCGGCTCGGGTCATGATCCTGGCATCCTGGGATCGAGTCCCGCATCCGGCTCCTTGCTCGGCGGGGAGCCTGCTTCTCCCTCTGCCTCTGCCTGCCTCTCTGCCTGTGCTCTCTCTCTCTCTCTCTCTCTCTAACAAATAAAAAAAAAAAAATCTTAAAAAGAGGGTTAAATAAGAACCAAAATACATACTTAATCATGCATTTCTCCAGTAACAGGTGTGATTTAAAAATGCAAGGAAAAATGAATATTCATGTAGAACTTACCATGAACCAGGAGCTTTCTCTATCTTACTTCCCCAATATTACCTACCATGTGAGGTAGGTAGAATTATTTCCATTCATATAAAATTAATAAAACATAAAGATTTTTATTAATGTGCACTCTTACTCAGCTATTATGCCAGGGATGTGGCATGCCAACCTAGATCCAATTCTCCACTAGTTACTTACTGCCTCTTTCAAACCTTTCCATGAGTTGAATTCAAGAACCAGTTCTTTAGTTCAGAATCCTATGTGAAATCCCAAAGATATTAGAAAGTCATACTTTCTAGGTTTTATAGCCCTATCTTTATCCCCTTCGAAGCTTCATATTTCCAACAACTTCATTGCCTTTGTTTAGATGGCCACTTCTAGTCTTCAAGACTCGGGAAGGTGAAATGGTTTTTCATCTAATAAAAGTTCCCTTGATGGCACTCAGCACCTACTCTTGAAAAAGTCACTTTTAATTACACTTTGACATTTATTTTACTTTACACATAAATAAACAAGCAAACAAACCAACCTCATGACTTTTAATGAAATAGACATGGATTTTGCCCTGGTAGTAGGTCAAAACTGAAAGAGGTTACCTATAAAACTTCTGAAAGAGTTTGAATGAAATTACATCATGTTTCTTCATCTAAAAATAAAGTGATTCTTCTGTGCTCCATAGGTAGAAATTTTTCTTCTTTTTGACATATGATCCAGGGGGATTTATAACACTTCTGTAGAAAAATGAATTCTTGAGAGGCTAAGATGATGAATAATTACAAGCACCAGAGTTCTCTTCTTTTGATGTTATTCCCAGTTACCCCTAACTCTGAATAAATAAGTATTTCTGGGAACAGAAGGGCAGTTGAGAAGCAGGCGCAGGTAGGAGTATGCTATGTTATACAACTCCGGAATTCGTCTGCAAGTAGGCATTATGCCATGAAGCAGAAATCCACAGGTGCACAGTTGGCATCAATCCATATGCAAGGTCATCTGGGCCATGTTTTTAAATAACTCTTAAAATATATAACTCATTTAACTCATTGGATTGGGATAACTGAAAAAGATGTAGGCTATGAAATACATAACTCCAAGGAAAAAAAGATAATTAAAATACTTAAAATACCTAACTTATAGGAAAATAAATAGTTTTTTTGTGGTTCCATGATTTTCACTATTTTCCAGCATTTACAAAACCTATTTGTGAATAGGTTTACATTTTAAAAAAGAAAACCACAAGTAAACATATCACAAATGGCAGAAAATCTAAAGCAGAGGTGATCAAAGTATGTAACTTCTGCATAATATGGTCTTTTAGAAGAAATGCTAATATAGCAAAATTTTCTTTTTGCTGCTATTTCTGGTTTTGCATAAATTAGTAATGATATGGTAGTTTTTGCATCCAAAACAAGATCATTTGATTATTGGTATGATTCTTCTGGTGTGAAAATTGGTAAGAGAAGTTCCTGGTTCCACAGGCTTCTGCTCTAATGAAGGTATGCATTCACAAGTTGACAATTCTTTTACAAACATCCAAGTAATTGACTCAATTCATTATCATGGCATGTATGACTTGCTTTTATGAACTGAGGAAGAATGTCTGAGGTTCAGAAGTTGAGAAGAGCTCCGACTTATGACAGATATACAAGTCTCTTCTTAAAGTAATTCAGCTTTTATGCCTTTTTTTTCCTTGTACAGACCATTAAAATGTGATAGTTTGCCCCAAAATAATTTTCTTGCAATCAATTCTGAATACTTATATGCCAAGTTACAAAATGATGGGAGAATGGTACATTGTCTATATTTTCCAAATAGATAGATGTGAAGTGAGGAAATGTGTATAATCACACCTGTATCTATCTACCTATATTATATATGTATGATTCAAAAGGAAAACAAGCTGAAATCCTTCATAGTTCTAATATACTAGTCAAAGCAGACTCGCCTCTCTCATCCAAAAATCACCTCATTCACTCTAACTACTTCTTGATGAAATTCAGCTAGTCTAATACCAATTTATATTTTCTCTATACTCTAAACCTTCTCCAGTTATCCCAACCAATGAAAGACTTAACCATTTACTCAGCCACCAGATTCTAGAATCTCTACTCTTTCTCTGATTGCTTTCTCTTCTTCACACATAACATCCAATCACCAAGAAAATCCAGCATGGCTCTTTTATATTTTTCTCTTCAATCCCTACTGCATCAACTGTCTTTTAACCTTCATCACTTCTCACCTGGACAAAAGCAGCTTCTGAACAGGTACCTCTGTCTTTCTTTCATCCTTTTCACCCTTGGTTGCCAGAATGTGGTTTTGTTTGTTTGTTTGTTTTTCAAAAATCATACTCTGTTACTCCCTGTTTAAAATAATTTAGAGGCATTGGGGCATTATTTGCTTAAAATGCAGGTGTCTTATATTATATACATTATCTTCTGGGCTCTGCCTACCCCCACAGGTTCCATTGCTTGGAGCCTTGGAGCCTTGGAGCCTTGGGGCTATCAATCTTAACTGTCTTATATTTCTAACAAATGAATATTATTAAAAAAAAAACAGTTGACTCAATATAGGTGAACATTATCCCTCAATCATAGGTCATATGGAACAGATTTTGGTACTCTCAGATTTTCATGCAGGAGGTATCAGGGATGGGGAAACAGTATCTGTGAAGGATGAGCTAGCTGAACAGAAGCGAAGCTGCTGCCACTGAGGTTTGGCCAATCCTACAGTGAATTTTGGGGCATTCCTTCAAAGTTTTCAATAATGGGGGCTAGGGGCCAAGTTTTGATGACCCTGCCCCCTAAGTACCAATAATGAATACTGGCTACTCTGGGAGATAGGCAAGACCTGAGTGAACCAGCTTCTCCTCCAGTGAGGACGATTCCTGGAAAAGAATTTAGCTTTGAGTCAACACCTTTCAATACTAACAGCAGCTGGAAGAATGACTACCTAGGTCCCAAAGAGGTTCCTGGGTAGAGCATCCCAGTGTCCACTATCACTTACCAGAACTGCTTTATTTCAGCAGTTACTATGATTTAAATTTGTCCCTAGCATGATATTAACGAGAGCCAAATTCTAAATTTAAAATGAGGATAAATGCTAATGATGATCATCCTGAAGCCCTAAACAGCTTGACCATGATTTCCAACACAAACATTAAGAAAGTAAAAGTGAGGGGCACCTGGATGCCTCAGTTTGGTGAGTGGCCAACTCTTGATTCCAGGTCAGGTCATGATCTCAGGGTCGTGAGATGGAGCTCCTGCATTGGCTCTACACTCACCATGGGAGTCTGCTTGAGATTCTTTCTCTCCCTCTCCTAATCGCTCACATGCTCTCTCTCTCACTCTAAAATATATGATAAGATAGATGATAGACAGACAGATAGATAGATAAAATCTTTAGAAAAAGAAAAGTGAAAATTAAAGAAACCATTTATTCATGGTCCAGCTATTGACTGAAGTAGGTAAATTGTTAACAGGGTAGAATTTCAGATTTCCTCCTTTCCCAGGATTTCTGTAAATAAAGAGGGAGAATTGGGGCTTACAAAGAGCACTAGAGAAACTGACACATCCTTGTACTTTGGTCAATCCCATTAATATCACATACCTGCCTTGTGGTTCTCTACAAGAGATTTCCTGACATAGGGTTTACATTGTAATTACAGACATCAATAAAAATATTGAACTATATATTGGATTTATTTTCTGTGCTGAAATACTGGCTGAAAATATGTAAATAAATGTTGACTATTTTGAATGAATTAATTTTAATTAAATAATATTGTACTAATTTAATTCAATTCAATATTTAGTATAATAACTTATGTTCTATTTAATATAATCCAAACAGGATTTAGATAGATATTTACTACTCACATATCTTAAGCCAAGCATATGTACAAAGATTGCAGAGAACTGTCTCTAAATGATCTTGTGAAAAACATAACGAATGAGGGAAGTTGCCCTGCCAACAAACACACACACACATTCCCCTGTAAAGAGAAAATAAAGAGTCAGTTGCCCTGTGCTATAAGAGCTATAGGAGAAACAGACATTCTAAGCTTAACATCTACATGTAAAGATACTCACTAATGAAAATTAGCACAATAGAACAGCAAGGGAATTTCAGAAAGCAAAATGGGTATGTAGATGTTTTGAAGTACTGAGATCAGAGCTGACATGGTGTTCTCAAATTTTTAAATAATGACAAGAAAATACTTCTTGTATTTTTCAACTCTAAGAATAACACAATAAAACTCATATTTTCTTAGCAATGTATATGTTCCATCCCTTGGTCTCATGTTTGTTCAGACAAAGATCACCACTGATTATCTAACTTGCAAATCCAATAAACTTCTCTCCAACCTCATCTTATTTTACCTTTCTACTGAATTCAGCACTGAGTGTATATGGAAACACACATATGTACATATATACATACATACATGTATTTTTAGTTTGGGGGGGTTGTTTTTTAGTTGGAGCACTTTTTTAATCATACACAGTGAAAATGACTGTAACATAATTAAAATCAATTATATTACCATGTATATGGATTTTTGGAAAAATATAAAACAATAAGACTTTTAAATTTAATTGTAAAGCTTGAACACATTTTACTTCTGTAATTTAAAAAAATTAAAAGGAATCAAACAGATATCAAATGCTGGAAAAATGTGATAAACTCATGGTCTCCACTGAGAGCTGAGCTGGTTTATTACTCTATTTAGTTTGAGCTGACCCCCCCCCTTTCATGATTGGATCAAACTTTCAAAGAATCCTACATCACAGTCAGTAATGACAAAAGAGAAAGCCACTAGATTTGATGTTACATACCCAAAAGTTCTTTTTCACTCTATGGATCACTGACCAAAGGCCACAAAATTTCCAAATTGAAACCATGAATGAGAAGAAAAGTTAGCTGCTGACTGAGGCACCTTTGTCCTGATTCACAGCAGCCCATGCCTCTCCGATTTGATGTGCCTCAGCAATGTTATTTTGGGTTAGTTACTAGGCAACTCGGTCTATGAGTCATGGGAGAGCACTCGGCAGCACCATCATCCGTGTCATCTTTCAATAGACTTAACACAATAGCTAAACACTAGTCACCTTTTTTCCACAAAGGCCCATGTCAGAAATCAGGAAGCTGGGCTGTGTAGGGTGGTTTTATATTATAGGATTCATAATTGGCTTTCATGTAACTTCAGACATAAATATCATTTAGACTATTAGGGAAATAAATGGCTTACTAAAATGGAGTCAACAATAAGGAATATGAAATAAAAATAAATAGAAATCTCTAAGGTGGGATGCCCCATAAGACACCTTTGAAAGATTATTATCCCTTTCAAATCTCCAGGATACAGCTTGGGAAATCAACCACTGTCTTCTGGGCACTGAAACAGTCAACCTGATTCTTCCCTTCCTGGTGTTTATAGGACAACATACTCTGTAATCTCAGTATAGACAAAAGCCTTCTGTTCCTTTTCAACAGATTCGATTATTCTTTTTTCTTAAAAATTTGTCTCATCCTAAAACATAGAAGTTACTAGGGATTGTGGATTTGGGGCCTAAGAGGGAACAGATGGATAATGAAGAAAATAAAAGCAGATTTTTTCACAGGCAGCTCAACTGCCCAGTGGACACTGCCTGATCAATGTGCCACAAGGGACTTTCAACATTCCACTGCACTCCTCTCTCTAGATCAGTTTTCTCCCCTGTAGGTACCTACCACCATCTAACCACTATGCTGAAAATAATGCTTCTCTCCTCCCCTTCCCTTCAGGAGGCCCCCTTCCTGTGCACATGAGCTGTGCAGGTGCACGTGAGCTGTGCAGGTGCACTGCGGCCTGCTCACAAAAGGGTCCCACAGGGGCACCTGGGTGGCTCAGTGGGCTAAGCCTCTGCCTTCGGCTCAGGTTGTGATCCCAGGGTCCTGGGATCGAGCCCCGCATTGGGCTCTCTGCTCAGCGGGGAGCCTGCTTCCTCCTCTCTCTCTGCCTGCCTCTCTGCCTACTTGTGATCTCTGTCTATCAAGTAAATTAAAAAAAAAAAAAAAGGGTCCCACACTTGGTCAAACACTCTTACATCACCATTTGAAATTCTTAATCATTTATAAACAATGTGCCCTGCATTTTCATTTTTCCCTGGGTCCCACAAATTATTTAGCTGCCCTTCATTCCTCATTTGAAATTTGCCACCAATCCTATCCATTCTAGCTATGAAACTAACCTAAAAACATATCAGCTCTTTATCCCACTTTCATGGTTCAGGCCTTCTGAATCTGATGGTCTTGATCCAGGAATCTGACGGTCACAAGGATTTTGGGGGAAGTGTCTCCTCGAGAGTGAACAGTTAGGAGTAGGAGGTGGCAAAGAAGAATAGGGGAAAGAACATGACAGGTGGTCGATTCAGCAACAGACATTGTGAGGTAGGAAAGAAGATGGCAGCTAGATGGAAAGAGGCTTAGAAACCCTGGGCGGGGGCACCTGGGTGGTTCAGTGGGTTAAAGCCTCTGCCTTCGGCTCAGGTCATGATCCCAGGATCCTGGGATCGAGTCCCACATCGGGCTCTCTGCTCAGCAGGGAGTCTGCTTCCTCCTCTCTGTCTGCCTGCCTCTCTGCCTACTTGTGACCTCTGTCAAAATAAATAAATAAAATCTTTAAAAAAAAGAAAGAAAGAAAGAAACCCTGGGTGCTTTCACTCTATTTCTTCTCTTCTTCCCTCAGTCTCTTTCTGCATATTATCTAAAGCTTGGATATCTAGTTAGAATCCTACTCTCTGGATCTGCCAAGAGATTTTACTGTAACTACTTTTTTAATCTGTGGCACTGTGGTTTATAATAAGCACTTACCCGTGGAATCTCTATACATCAAAATACTCCACTGTTCTGTCTATCCCAGTCCCTGAAGTAAGAGGTTGAGGGTGGATAGAGTCTCATCTCTTAGCTCTTTTATACACATGACCCATGTATAAAGTACATTGTTATTATCCAACAAGAACTGTGTCTCTATGTTGCACAAGCTGTTCTCCTGACCTACCACTCTCTATCTACACAACCCTCCAAAGAGTTTATTTCTATCTAATTGCTATCCATCTTGGAAAGGCTGGCTCTACTTCATGTAGAGTCCCCCCTTTCCTCCTCTACATTAATGTAGCCAGCTTGCATAATTTCTACTTCAGAACCAGCCACATTTGTTGGATGGTTTAGAGGCAGGAAGGAAGAGAAAGAGAATGAAACAAGTGTTCTAGACTCCTAAGGAGAAGGTCTGCATGCAAATCAGCAGCTGAAGTCATTTGTAACAGAAACACTATAGCCATCAAAGACAGATCACCTACTTCTATACCATTCCCCCATATCTTTTCCCTACCAGAAATTGCCAGCATTTCCCTAAATGAATGAGTGCCAGTTTGAATTGGGCCAACATTTCTCAGGAGAAAAGCCCGAGTACTCTCCTTCCAGCCCTGAAAGAAAATTAACCAGAAGTCAGCAAGATGAGCCACCCCAGCCTTCTGTGTGCCTATTTGCTCCCTGCATATATAAAGGAAGATCTCAATTCTTCCCTCCTTTCCCACTGGAATCAACATATTGGCATTTATGCTGGTTCACAGATTCTAAAAGGTCAGGATGGGAGAACCACAACTCTCTCCAATTACCCAAAATAGCTGAACTCAGCAGACACTGAAAGAGTCCCTCCACAGAGTCTTTTATAACCATCCAGTTTTAATCCAGTCGTCCATGTATGTAAGGACTAAAAAACTAAGTCATTCTCAAAAACAAAAAGTAGATCACACAGTAAAGATTTCTCACCTACCTCCTCCTCCCCAGGTAAAGTAATTCCAACTAGATAAGCTGTTCTAGAATTAGAAATTTGAATGTATAATTACCACTTCAAAATAAGATGTTACAAATTCACTCAACAAAAGGCAATGCATTTGTGTTTTCAACTGTACTCAAATTAGAATATGAAAGAAAAATCATTTTGTGTTATTTTTGTGTTTTAATTCTTAGCTTAATATAATGAGAATGTCCCTAATATCCCTAGGACCAAGGTGGGGAAGAAATAAAGGGAATCGTCCCTCTCCAATACCCATGTAACCTTTACTCTGAATTCAAAAATATGTAATGTTAATAAATTTGGCAAATTAGCATTTAATGCCAGTAATAACATTACTTGATTTCTATTATTTTGCATTTGCCTTTTGTTTTTATTACATTTTAAAGTCTTCCTAATTTTTTTCTTTTGAGTTTAAATTTCTGAGTCTCATTTCCTACTTATAATTTGCTTCATTTGTGAAGCTTCTTTTCAATTTATACACCATGATGTTCTGTATAGGAGTGTACAACCAAAAGCCAATTGTATCTTTCAGGCATGAAATAATATGCTTATCACCACACACACACACACACACACACACACACACACACACACACTTTATCCTTTGTTTTTATGATCACACTGCCTTTGACAATACAAAGTGCATTAAAATGCAATTGCATTATGCTTCACCATTAATTACTTAATATTAGAAATGCATTCTAAAGAAGTAGGAATACCTTACTCAAGTTCCAGTGCTTTTGAAATTCTCTGACATTGAACATGTACTAGTAATATTTGTAAAGAAAAAGTGTGCACTATATGGAACAGCATCACTTACTCAGGATGATTGAAATAAACTCCCCTGTGTCATTCCGTGCTCAGCACCTAATGGTGTGTGTGCCTTGTACTACTTCCCACCTTATCCATGTAGGGGAGCGTAATATCTATATTTTCTAAATTTTCCTCAAATGAATAACTTAGTTATAGCTTAAAATTCTTATAGAAACCTAGCTCTCATATAATGTGTAACATCAGATTTAAAGAAATGAGATGTAAATTTTCTATTTTTATTTTCTACTTTACACTACACCATGCAGAAAAATGACTTTGTATCACTTCTTAACACAAATATCCTTATTATTAGTGTTCACTCAAGCCCATGCACAGTGCCCTAAACCCCAAAGCCTATTTTGACTTCGTTTTTCTTAGAATGCTAAACTTAATTCTAAGTATAAAGGAATAAGATGATGACGCTAGTGAATATAAAACAATAACAGTAGCAATAACATAGCAACTAACATTAAAATAGTGTTTGCTATGTGTCAGGCATTTATACAAGCCTTTGACATACATTAACTCACTCACTCCTATCAAGTTGGTACTACAGAACTTTATAGTCTTTGGTTCAAATTTCATTCTTTGTGAAACAGTTGAAAGCTCACGACAACATAGGCTTCGCTATTTCTTCCATGATCTCACTGCTTATAGCAATGCCTACAACAGAGGCTTCAAAGGGCTCTGCAGTTCTAAGAAGGTATCACTATATCTGTGGCCTCAGTAGTGCTATTTCCTACCGCCGGCTCACAGCTAATTGCGCTGGACCTGCTCTCACATCCTGTGTGGTAGTCTCCAGGCAAACACTACTTCAAATGCGTATGGTTACTTGGATTAGGACTACCATCTCTGCCAGGTATCAGTGTCCCTGAGTTGGCATTGCTGGATCCCTTAGAACATTAGCAGGGATATCTTACATGCAGCTACATGAGGTGCTGGAATTCATATGTTGAATGTGTCTAATTATACCTGCACATATAGTATTCTGGACACCATGTTTTATTACTTTTTCCAAAGATTAAGGATAATTGCAGAGTAATATGGCAAGGTGGGTAGAATTCTCTTCCCCTGTTCTGCATTATACTCCCTTAGCAGGAATCCAAAGCACTGTAGCTTGTGCCCTACTATCTTATAAGGTGTAAATACAAAAAAGCTTTTATTTATTTCTCTTTATACTTCCTCCTTTAAACAAATCATAAATATGAGTTCAGCCAGAACAGAGATGACAGTTGTATCTGAGGATCAAACCTTCTTCTTCTGGAAGCTCCTCTTTTAGAATCAAAGATTTCTTTTTTTGGCCAAATTTGTAGACTTGTTCCCACTTCCCTTAGGATAAATTCTTTCTCACCAGGTTCCCAGGTCCTTTAGAAAATATCATCCCAATGGACCTATCTCATTAGTTCAGAGTATATGACCAGCCAACTTCATGCAGGACTATAGTTTAGGACTATAGCTTAGGTCTCAGATTATTTCATTGCATCAAGATAATTGCTACTGATTATTGGCAAAACAGTTTTCTCAAAAGCAATACAATCTGTAACTAAGAATGAAGGGTTAGTTAATTCAACATTTAACAACCATCCATGGCATAAACTATGGTGCTCACCAAACATGCCTTCTGCTTATCATTCCCTTGCTCTCTTACACTTAACCTCAGACATTTAATTAATGCTAAACAAGGGCTATGAGTGGAAACTAGCACATAAGAGTAACACACAACCTCCCAGCTGCCTTTTCTCTGCCATGACTGAGGAATTATGGTGCACATATAAGATGGTAGAATTTCCATCAGCCTAGAATCTTGATTTGTACCATTTGCTCATTTCTATGATGTGAATATTTCCAACGAATTTCAAACTATTAACATGAAGTTACTTAATGAGGACTCAGGAAGATATAAACATAACTGGCTCTCAATCATTTTAGCCAAATCTAATACGCTACCATGAGCTCCAAAAAAAAAAAAAAAAGAAGAAGACATACCCATAATTTAGGGAGAGAAGCAGAAAACATCACCCTGTGAAATAAACTAGTAAATAATATTCAACTTTGGTTGAGCTTAGACATCGACATAGGTAACACCAAGGAACTGAGAATGTATGAAAGTGTGTTGCATTTGAGAGTCAATTTACCATGGAGAGAAGATTTCACAGATATGTTAGAGAAATTGGGAAGTCTCCCACATCCTGTAAAGGTGGTCAGTGTGAACTCATCAATCAATATTTTAGTAAATGCACATATATTTGCCAGGAGTAATGCTAGTGGTTTTTACATATGTTATCCCATTTCACCACAAACCCCTTTATTTAATCTCTATTTTGCAGACAAGAAAAAATGAAGCTGTTGGACAATTAGCAAGAAATGCAAAAGAAATCTGAATCCAAGCCCTCTGCCTTCAACCTCAGTATGCTGCATCTGGAATAACACTATCTTTGTGGTCTCAAACAACAACAACAACAAAACGGTCACTAGAATGTAACTGAGGATATAAAGTTTCTATTCTGCTCAAGCATATCATAACATGCTTCGACAACTGGGTAATCGCAACCAAAGACCCAAAAAAGTACAGAAAAGATTTGGAGTTTTTCATGTCTCTCCCTAACTTCAGTACAACCAATAAACATTTAAGAAGCACCTACATGTTACTTTCTCCATGTAAACAAGGGAGTTGATTCTGAAAAACCAGTATTTGTTATTAATTATAATTGTCTCTAGCATAAAGAATGATTTTTCCAGCTACTGTGGAAGTTTTGCTTCCCCAAATTTTTATTTAAATTCAGTTAGACAACATACAGTTTAATATTAGTTTCAGATGTAGAATTTAGTGATTCATCACTTACATACAACACACAGTGCCCTCTTTAATGCCCATCACCCATTTAGCCCATCTTCCACCCCGCTCCCTGCCAGTAACCCTCAGTTTGTAGTTTGAACCAACATCCTTTTTTTTTTTTAAAGATTTTATTCATTTATTTGTCAGAGAGAGAGTGTGTATGAAAGCAGGGTGGGCAGCAGGCAAAAGAAGAAGCAGGCTTCCCACTGAGCAAAGAGCCAGACACAGGGCTCGATCCCAGGACTTGCAATCATGACCTGAGCCAAAGCCAGACATTTAATGGACTGAGTCACCCAGGCATCTAGCAATATCCCTTTTATAAGATGTCCATTTGCTCTTTGTCCATATTTTGCTCATGTGTTCCTAAGACAGAAGGGAGGTTTCCTTAGCAAGGGTCCAATATTGGTAATCTTATAAAATATATCTCCCATTATAGTCCAATAACTTGACACTCTATAAATCAGTCTCTGTAGGATATTTTTACTGTGTAAATCCTTCAGAAATTGACACCATCTAGAATACTTAAACAGATTCTCTGATGCTGCAAATTTAAGAGCCAGTTTCTAAAACCACAGTGATCCACCAAAGGTCTTTCTTTTTCAATACATCTTATTCTAGTTTAACCACATTTAACTATAAAGATGCTAAAAATTCATTTAATTTTTTATATTTAAGTTAAACATAGCTAAAGAATTAAAAACTGAATTAAATTTTCTAAAGAATTGTAGATCTTATTCTCTCATGGTATTAGAGACATTTTTTATAATGTCTACCAAGAGCATCATTTAACAATTTACAGAAGTACCCTGAATTTGTTTCATTTTCAAATGCAAAGAGAGTAAATTTTCTTACTCCCAAAACTTTTTCCAACTTCAGCACACAAAATAGCAAATTAGTCTCACCTATGGGTAAAAAGACAGGATGAGCAGTGGAAAGTTCATTAAACCATTCTTTTTGAAGTTCTTCAGGGTGATATTTACATAAGGCTGCCTAAAGATGATATGACTTGGCATAGGGTTGAAAACACATTTAACAAATGAGTATAGAAATCCCTTTTCTGTCTCTTCAGGATTTATATCAGTTATTATTGTTTCTCTGAATTCCCCGTCCCAATTTTTTTTTTTCAGGCTTTAAGCATGCCTAACTACAATGCCTTTCAGAAAGGTATTGTGCTAACTAAATATTTAACTTTGGGATAGTTACTTACTCTCTGTCTATACATTTCCTTCTGGGACTTCTCAGACCAATAAACAATGGGTGTAGAACAAGACTGAAATTCAGCCTCTCAGATTCTTATGCAAATACATCTTAACATCTCCTTGTCTTGAACAGAAGAAAAATAGCTTTAGTAGCTTTAAATAGTTTAAATAGCTTTTGATAATGCCCAGTGCCATCAGGGCAACAATCCTGCTATTGTCAAGCTGCCCTAGAAGGTTATGCATAAACGAGAACACAATATACTTTCCAAATGGAGGAGTCTTGAGATTATTGGAAATATTGGTATTTACGATCAGCAGTTGTTCTTTATTTTTAGACTTAGCTTTTCACCGTTTGTTCTCTGAGCTTATGTAATTCATTCTTCTAAGACTCAGTTTCCTGTCATGGAAAATAAGAAGACTGAGCTGAAATTTCTTTCATATTTGAAATGATAGCAGTTAAAAAATGATAAAGCAGGAACAGACAATATGTCTACGAGTAAATGAGACCAAAGAACTCGACAACTGAGAAAGATCACCAACTACCTATCTGCTCCTTACCCTTCAGAAAATCTGCCCATTGACATTCTCCTTTCACTCATACCAAGCCCACAGTCACCTCATAGTCAGTGGAATGGTCCAATACAGAAACCACTGATGCTGAACAGGAAAATCTCACATATACCAGCCAACCTAGTTCATCATCATCATAAATACAATGGACAAAAAGAAAAGAAAAGATCGGATCACTGGACATTTGAAGAAAATCATATCATGTTAGTGAAAGACCAAGATGAACAAACACAATTCATGACACTGAAGGAAACAATGCTAATTTAGGAAGATTTTTACAAATTTTAGGATAATGCCCTTAAAGAAAGTAATGGGTCTGTAGT
>ML109910.1:0-25131 GCA_003697995.1 Taxidea taxus jeffersonii | reverse complement strand
TGGCAGGGAGCCTGCTCCTCCCTCTGCCTCTGCCTGCCTCTCTGTCTGCCTGTGCTCTCTCTCTCTCTCTCTTGCTCTCTCTCTAACTAATAAATAAATAAAATCTTTAAAAATAAAAAAAAAACGCAAAAAAACTGCATTAAAAAAAAAAAAGTCCTGTATCAGTTAAACAACTGCTAGTTGCAGGATTAATTCAGAAAAACAAAGGATTTTTATATTTGTACTTACCTTGCTTTAATGATAAACTATAAATTTCTGACTCTTCATCTCTCTACCCTTCCCCTGTACTTGTATGAAATACAAATATTTTAGAAAATATTGCATCATATACAAATAGGTTACACATTAGATGTGTAACCTATTTGATCACAGAAAATTATAATCCTGATCATGTAATCCTGATCATGTACACTCATGTGTCTGAATAATTCTTGGCTACTTTAAGTAAACAAACTAACACCCATTACAATTTCATATTAAAGATATTTTCGTTAATAATTTTGTAAGGCTGGGGTGCCTGGGCAGCTCAGTCAGTTAAGCATTCAACTCTTGATTTGGGCTTGAGTCATGATTTCAGGGTTGTGAGATCAAGCCCCATGTCAGGCACCGCACTCCGCATGGAGTCTGCTTATTCCTCTCCCTCTGTTCCTCCCCTAACTTGCTTTCTGTCTCTCTTTCTCTCTAAAATAAATAAAATATTTAAAAATAATAACAATATTTTGGTATATATAAACTACATATATATGTATTTGGATATATAAACTATAAGGTATATAGTTACAATTTTGCTTGGTAATATCAAAAATATTCAAAATTCTAAAAGCTATTTAACCTAGCTCATTTGCTTTCCTTAGACTATTTGGCAAGCAGCAATAGGTTGCCATGGTTATTTACACACTAAGGGGACACAACTGTTCGTATCACTTCTTATTTTTTATTGCTTTATTATTTTTTAATAGTGCTTATCACTTCCCACATATTTTAGAATTTATTTGTTCATTATGGTTAGTGCCAGTCTCTTTCCACTAGATACTTAAATTCTAAGAATACAAGGATTTTATCTGGTTCACTGTTGTATCTTCAACAGTATGCCTTAAATATATATAATAAGTGCTCAATAAACAACTGTTAAATAAACAAAATGGCATTAAATCATAACTAAATTTCAAAATGGCCATAAATTTTAAAGCAAAATTCTGGACAAATGAGCAAACTACCAAAAAAGAAATTGTGTTTTTCATAACTACTCACAAGCTTGTTCTTTAATGATCTTTTCTTTAAAAATCATGTTATAAGAACTGGTACACAAATTCAGTAAAGTCACAGGATACAAAATCAACGTACAGAAATCTGTTGCATTTCTATACACCAGTAATGAAGCATCAGAAGGAAAAATCAAAAAACCAATCCCACTTACAACAAAAACAATAAAAAACCTAGGAATAAACCTAACCAAAGACGTTAAAGATTTATACTCTTAAAAACGATAAAACAGGGACGCCTGGGTGGCTCTGTTGGTTAAGCAGCTGCCTTCGGCTCAGGTCATGATCCCAGCGTCCTGGGATTGAGTCCCACATCAGGCTCCTTGCTCGGCAAGGAGTCTGCTTCTCCCTCTGCCTGCCTCTCTGTCTGCCTGTGCTCGTTCGCTCTCTCTCTCTCTGACCAAAAAAAAATTAAAAAATAAATAAACAAAAAAAAACGATAAAACACTTACGAAAGAAACTGAAGATGACACAAAGAAATGGGAAAACATTCCATGCTCATAGATTAGAAAAACAAATATTGTTAAAATGTCTGTATTACCCAAAGCAATCTACGCACATTTAACACAATGCCTTTCAAAATACCAACAGCATTTTTCTCAGAGCTAGAACAACAGTCCTAAAATTTGTATGGAACCACAAAATACCCTGAATAACCAAAGCAATCTTGAAAAGCAGAAATACAGGTATCACAATTCCGGGCTTTAAATTATATTACAAAGTTGTACTGATCAAGATGTATGGTACTGGCACAAAAACAGACACATAGATCAGTGGAACAGAACAGAGAACCCAAAAATGAACCCACAACTCTATGGTCAACCAATCTTTGACAAAGCAGGAAAGTCTATCCAATGGAAAAAAGAGTCTCTTCAACAAATAGTGTTGGAAAACTGAACAGCAAGATGCAAAAAACAGAAATTGGACTGCTTTCTTCCACCATACACAAAAATAAATTCAAAATGGATGAAAAAACCTAAATGTGAGAAAGGAAACCCTCAAAATCCAAGAGGAGAACACAGGCAGTAACCTCTATGACACTGGCCAGAGCAATTTCTTATTAGATATCACTCCACAGCAAAGGAAACAAAAGAAAAAATAAACTACTAGGACTTCATCACGATAAAAACCTTCTGCACAATGAAGGAAACAATCAACAAAATGAAAAGGCAACCTGCAGAATGGGGTAAGAAATTTCCAAATGACATATCTGATAAAGGGCTAGTATCCAAAATCTATTAAAACTTATAACACTCAACACCCAAAAAACAAATAATCTAGTTAAGAAATGGACAGAAAACATGAATAGACATTTTTCCAAAGAAGACATACAGATGGCCAACAGACATACATAAAGATGCTCAACATCACTTGGCATCAGGGAAGTGTTTTTTCCTCTACTTCTCTGGCCTGTCAGAAAGTAAAACATTTAAAACAAGAATCCAGGACTCTATTCCATCTTATTCATTAGCACTCAGAAGTCTCAGGAAAAGCTGTCTCTGCCTGGAACCCTGTGTGCCCTGACCAATGTAAATCACAATTAATTCACAAATTGATGGCACATCTCATATAAGTTTTATACTAGCTTATTTCTCTCCAAAGTACATACTACTGAATTTGAGAAAAATACTTAAGATCTTACTATACTCATTTCTTTAAAGATTTTATTTATTTATTTGACACAGAGAGAGAGATCACAAGTAGGCAGGGAGGCATGCAGAGGAGGAAGCAGGCTCCTGGCTGAGCAGAGAGCCCAAATGTGGGGCTCGATCCCAGGACCCTGAGATCATGAGCTGAGCCAAAGACAGAGACTTGACCCACTGAGCCACCGAGGCACCCCAAGATCTTACTATACTCTTAATGAAATCCTTCAGTCAGTTATGAAACCAATAGAGCAATCTTACTTCTTCATTAGAATACCACGGTTGTCATAATCTAAAGTTATTCCCAAATTCACATGTATGATAGGCACTTCTTATAAAAACAGTCTCTTACTGGAGGAAATAAAAAATACCAACTCCTTAGTTATCACAGATTTGTATTATTAGACTTTTCTGATTTTAATGCTGAAACACTTTTCAAGTCTTTCTAATGCCACTTAAGCCTAATTAGAATAAGGCCTATTCTGTTAACTTAATCATTTTTAAAGTTGCAGGGAAAAAAAATTTTTTTTAAAAGAATGAATTTGGGGGCACCTGGGTGGCTCAGTGGGTTAAAGCCTCTGCCACTGGCTCAGGTCATGATCCCAAGGTCCTGGAATCAAGGGAATCAAGACCCCACATCCGGCTCTCTGCTCAGCAAGGAGCCTGCTTCCCTTCCTCTCTCTCTGCCTACTTGTGATCTCTGTCTGTCAAATAAATAATAAATAAAATCTTAAAAAAATAAAAAGAATGAGTTTGTCCCAACTAATACAAAGAATATTTTAATTTCTAAAAGGCTTTAGTAAAGAGTCAAAGGACTAGGGTTTTATCATCTAGGCCAATAGTTAGGAGCTTTATGATCTTGGACAACTTATTCAATCTCTAGATTTCAGTATCTTGTTTTTAGTATGAATGCAGATTAATTTCAGCACTTAAAAAATTTTAACTTACCTAAAACTGTCAGTTCTCTCTTTAGCTTCCTGAATCTTGAATTTATATAAATTTTCCCAACTTCTACATATATTTCAGATTCTGGAGAATTCCTTTTTTTTTTTTTTTAAGATTTTATTTATTTATTTGACAGAGAGAGACACAGAGAGAGAGGGAGCACAAGCAGGAGGAGTGGGAGAGTGAGATACAGGCTTCCTGAACAGCAGTGAGCCCGATGCAGGGCTTGGTCCCAGGACCCTGGGATCATGACCTGAGCCACAGGCAGATACTTAACAACTGAGCCTCCCAGGCACCCCAAGTCTGGACAATTCTTAGCTGAACTTGAATTATCTTTAAGTCAGCCAGAATTCGCTGTTTAAAGAAATAAACCTTAAGGACTTATTATCTTTATTATTAATTTATGAAATACTGATACCTATTTTTATCTTTTATTATATTTAAGGAAACATCAGAAATTATTCTTACCATCCCCCTGCATGGATACATCTCAGAAGAATTCAATAGTACACTACTGCTACCTAAGTACAAACTACATAGAAATTATTTCCAATAAAGATACATGTATATCATTTCAAGGGATTTTTTTTTAAGATTTTATTTATTTATTTGACAGAGGGAGAGAGTGTACAAGCACTGGGAGTGTCAAGGGGAGAAGTGGGCTTCATGCTCAGCGGAAGTTGATCCCAAGGCCTTTATTCCAGGACCTCAGGATCATGATCTGAGCCAAAGGCAGACGTTGAACCAACTGAGCCACCAAGCAGCCCTCAAGACACTTCTGAAAAGTAAAGGAAGTCTAGTGATGATAAAATTTGCTCTAAATTAGCAGAGATAACCACATCACTGGCAGATTCATAATTGACAAATATATAACTGATTAATAAAATTTTAGTTCTCAATGATCAAAAAAATTCTTCCTTGATAAATCCACGTATATGTGTTTTGTCACCTTAGTAACTCTTTCTCCCTAAAATTTTGTATATTGGTGATATTAGTGACTTTTTATAGACACATAAGTGCCACTAGAGGCCACCAAATACTTCACTTTTTAAAACTGGCTCATTTATAACATAAGGAGATGACCGTACGCAGTAATATCTATAACTTGCAAAGTTCCACATGAATACTCAAAGATAATATCAACTCAAGCAAAAATATCTGAACATATTCCACATAATAAATAAGATGTCTAAATTACAGAAGTACTTGACTAGACCAAAAACTAAGGGTTGGGGAGATAATATGAAAATATCATTCCTTATACACCTTTGAAAATAGATTATATGACCTAGGAAATGGATGCTCTCTCTAAAAGCTGTTGTCATTTATAATTAAATTATTTATCTATACAGAGGTATATATATATATATATATATATATACACTGATATAGACAGATAAATAAAATTCCAAATTTCACTACTTTTTTCTTCCATAGCACAAAGTATGAAAGTCTTTCACATATAATAATGTTTTCATATCTAACGTTGTCTACCATCTACAGCAATTAAAACTTTAAGAAGTTCTATTGTCAAAGTCACCCCACATATTTGAATATATCCAAAATTCTGACTTGAAGAATAAATCTGGCTCAGAATCATAGATAACACCTGAAAAGAACTTTGCCCTGAGTTTCTAGGTAAACTGGGTGTTTTTTTTTTTTTTTTTAGATTTTATTTATTTATTTATTTATTTGACAGAAATCACAAGTAGGCAGAGAAGCAGGCAGAGAGAGAGGAGGAAGCAGGCCCCCTGCTAAGCAGAGGGCCCCCTGTTGAGCAGAGAGCCCCATTCAGGGCTCTATCCCAGGATCCTGGGATCAAGACCCTAGCCAAAGGCAGGGGCTTTAACCCACTGAGGCACCCAGGTGCCCCTCTAGGTAAACTGTTACATGTCCCCTCATTTCTTCCAATGTCTTCCTCCTCACTAAAGGAAAATAGAAAAAAAATAAAACAAGACAAAACCAGAAGGCTCAAGTAGCATCTAAATTCTGTAGATCCAAGTGAAATCTATGAGACAAAATGGGAATTCTTGCTATCTGAATATACACCTTTTTTGCATAATGATATATTCCGCTTCAAAGGTTTTCAGGTACTCCAGAAAAACTTTCTTTAGTCATGCTTTTGGTATTCTATCTAAAGTCTTTCCTTAAGTAAATGCTGCAAAGACATTCTCTTAAGTTCTCTTTTAAAACCTTTTAGTTCCAGCTTTTACAGTTAGTCCATAATCTATTTCAGGTTAATTTTTCTGCGTAGTATGAGGTATGACTAAGGTTCAAGTACAGAAGACTAAAAGAATATTGATACCACCACTTTCCAGAGAAAATAAAACAGGCACACACACACACACACACACACACAGGAAGAAAACTGACACAGTAATCAAAATAGTATGGTACTAGCAAGAAAAAAACACAAAGATTGACACATAGATCAACAGGACAGAATAGAGAGCTCAGAAATAAACTCATGCTTACAAAGTCAATTAATCTATAACAAAGGCGGCAAAAATACCCACTGGGGGAAAAACACTCTCTTCAACAAATGGAGCTGGAAAATGAGACGGCCACATGCACAAGAATGAAACTGGACCATTTTCTTACACCATGTACAAAAATAAATTGAAAATGAATTAGACTTATAGGTAGGATCTGAAACCATAAAACTCCTATAAGATAACACAGGGCATAAGCTCTGGGACACTGGGCTTAGCAATATTTTGGGGGAACCGGTCTCCTCAGGGAAGGGCAACAAAAGTTTAAACAAATGGGATTACATCAAACTAAAAAGCTTTTGCACTAGAGGGCATTATGCTAAGCAAAATAAGTCAATCAGAGAAAGATAATTATCACATGGTCTCTCTGATATGAGGAATTTGAGAGGCAGAGTGGGGGGCTGTGGAGGCAGGAAGGGAAAAAAATAAAACAAGATGGGATGGGGAGGAAGACAAACCATAAGAGACTCTTAATCTCAGGAAACAAACTGAGGGTTGCTGGTGGCGGGGAGGGAGAGGGTGGCTGGGTCATGGACATTGGGGAAGCTTTGTGCTATGGTGAGTGCTGTAAATTGTGTAGGACTGATGATTCACAGACCTGTACCCCTGAAGCAAATAATACATTATATGTTAATAAAAAACAGTACAAAGGCTTTTTGCACAGTAAAAGAAACCACCAACAAAACTCAGAGGCAATGTAATGAATGGGAGAAGATATTTGCAAATCATACATCTGATAAGAAATTAATATCCAAAATACATAAAAAGTTATACAACTTAATACCAAAAAACAACAAACCTGATTTTTAAAATGTCAGAGCACTTAAACATTCCTTTTCAAAGAAGACATACAGATTTCCAACAGGCATACGAAAAGATGGTCAACATCACTGGTCATCAGAGAAATGCAAAACCACAAGGTAATATTACCTCACACTTGTCAAATTAGCTACTATGAAAAAAAAAGTGTTGGTGAGGCTGTACAGAAATGGGAACCCTTGCGCACTGTTGGTGGGAAAGCAAAGTGGTGTAGCCACTGTGGAAAACAGTATGAAGGTTCCTCAAAATATTAAAACTAGAACTACGATATGATCCAGTAATTCCACTTTCAGGTTTTATCCAAAGAAAACAAAAACACCAACTCCAGGGATGCCTGAGTGGCTTAGCTGATTAAGCATCTATCTGCCTTTGGCTCAGGTCATGATCCCAGGGTCATGAGATTGTCCCACATCCGGCTCCCTGCTCAGCAGGAAGCCTTCTTCTCCCTCTGCCTGCCACTCCTCTGCTTGTGTTCTCTCTGACAAATAAATAAAATCTTTTTTAAAAATTTTTATTTACTTGACAGAGATCACAAGTAGGCAAAGAGGCAGGGAAGGGGGGGAAGCAGGCTCCCCACTGAGCAGAGAGTCCGATGTGGGGCTCAATTCCAGGACCCTGGAATCACAACCTAAGCCAAAGGCAGAGGCTTTAACCCACTGAACCACCCAGGCGCCCCATAAATAAATAAAATCTTAAAAAAAATTCAGCAACTTATATGTACCTTTGTGTTCACTGCATCATTATTTACCTTAGCCAAAATATGGAAGGAACCTAAGTATCCATCAATGGATAAATAAAGAAAGAAAATGTGCCACAAATATGTATGTATATATATGAAACAAACCCTATGAAGTTTGTTCATCAAATTAGCATGATGAAGACTATCTTATACGTTGTCTGACACCAAATGCATGGGTTTGTTGATTTTTTTTCCCAATAACAACTAGGTGTCCAACAATTCAACAATTCTGACACTAACTACCAGTGTTAGCACAGACTCCACAGGTCAAGGGCTCAGGACTCAGGTTCCACAAGAATGCTCTCACTTTAGATACTAGCTGCAAACTGGGTCCCTAAGCTTAACCACTTCTGCATGCAGAATACAAATCCAAAATACCACCTCTGCCTCAAGTTCAATAATTTGTTAGAAAAAGAGAATTCAAGAAAAAAAATTTGTATTTACCAATTATTATAAAGAATACCACTGGGTAACAACCAAACAGAAGTATTAGGCAAAGTACGGAGAAGGGGGACCTTCAGAGCCTCCATACCTTCTCGAAGGACACTACCTTCCCACCATATCAATGTGCTCACCAATACAAAAGATCCCTGAACCCTTTCATTCAGGTATTTTTATGGTAAATTTTAATAGGTAGTCAATACTGATTAAATCATTGGCTGCTGGTGGTCTCCAGCCTCTCATCCTTCCCTAGGGAGGGCTGAAATTTCCAAACTTCTATTCACAGGGTTGGTTCCTGAAGCAATCTAGGGTCCACTAAGCCAATCAGCTATTCATTAGCATAGAAAAGATGGAATAGTAAATTCCAAGAGTTTCAGGAGCTCAGAGCCAGGAACTGAGACAAAGACTAAATATTAGTGATGTCACAAAATAAAACGGTCAAGGAGAATTACGATAAGGCAAGAACATGGTGGTAGAGAAAAGCTAGCTGTTCACTAAATCTGTTTCGATTTTCTCCTAGGCACATATCTAGGCTTTATTTGCCAAACTCCCATTATAATTAACGGGGTGGGGGGCTACATTACTGACTTCTGATAAATCAAATGAAGTGACGCACACACCCTCCCAGGCCTATCCCATAAAAGTCAACCCTATCTTCCATGCTTTCTCTTACCACTCTGTCAGTGGCAATACCCAAGATGACCTTGAGAATAACACTCTGAAGATGGTAAACCCCACACCCATCTATCTCACGCCACTAATTAGACTTCATGAGTGTAAGAAGAGAAAAATTTCTAACATGCTAGCCACAAAAATCTCAAGGTTTATCTATTATAACAGCTATTATTACCTTCATAAAGTAAGAAAATATAAAAAACTTCAACTTTGGGGCACCTGGGTGGCTCAGTGGTTTAAGCCTCTGCCTTCGGCTCAGGTCATGATCTCAAGGTCCTGGGATTGAGCCCTACATTGGGCTCTCTGCTCAGCGGGGAGCCTGCTTCCTCCTCTCTCTCTGCCTGCCTCTCTGCCTACTTGTGATCTCTGTCTATCAAAATAAATAAATAAAATCTTAAAAAAAAACAAAACTTCAACTTTGTAATTTCAAAATGGGAAAGACATAAACTACACTTCAGAATAAACCCTTGAGATGTGAGTAAGATGAGTGATGAGCTGACAGTAGATGGCAAAAAATCATAACACTATAGCTTATTAAAATATTGACAATCACCTGATAACAGCCCTTAGGAGAAGGAGTATTATCAGAAAGGGTAGATGAACTTTCAAGGTTTTAATTCTTGATGCCATATTCTTTCCACTGTACCACACTTGTCTCTCAGAGAAATGGAGACAGCAAATCAAGGAGAATCTTTTGAAACATTTTATAATAAAGAAATAGGATAATAGCTAAAAGAGATAAAGTCAAGAAAAGATTTTTTTAGCTAGTCTTAATGATATACTTGGGATCAATGGAAAGAGAAGACTCAAAAAAGGAACTGGAAGTTAAAAAGAGTAGAATAATCCATAGCAGTTATACAACAATTATAGGACAGATAAGCAGCAGTACTCCTGGAGGTAATGAGGGCCAGGCTATTTGCAAACAATGGGAATTTGTAGTAGGTTAGGCCTATGTAGATCTACATCTTCCTCAGGAAATTCTCTAGGGCTGCGAACCTTGCCCTATTGTGGTTCTGAGAGCAGTACTGAAGTAGCTGACCACAGAGACTGGGCAGCTGAAAGATTCTATAGCATAATGGAGATTATCAATGCATCAGTAAAATAAAGAGAATTATAAGTAACTGAAAGTCTAGTATAAGATAATAAGCCTCTTCAATGAGCATAGAGGAATGTGAGAATAACATTAAGACTGAGTATCCTCCACTTCAGAGATGCTGAGAGAGATGCATGCTCTAAACTACATCAGGTTCCAACCTGCCATGTGGTTTTACTACTTCAAAGACACAATTGTCTAGGAGAAAACAAAAATGTGAGTTCAAACCACCACTTACCAGCTTAACCTCCATTTATATCTACTTGCTTTGTCATAAACAGAACTTTTGTAGTCCTTAGCATGTTTTAAAAGCCATGTCTTCACACTTCAGAGCAGTAGTCTTAGTTTTCAGCCTTAACTCTATGCAAAATTGAAAGCCCTTCCACAAATTCTTCATATCATCTTTAAAACTCATCATCAGGAGCACCTTGGTGGCTCAGTCAGTTAGGCTTAGTTTTGGCTCAGGTCCTGATCTCACGATTCTGAGAAACAAGCCCCCTGACAGGCTCCCTCCTCAGTGGAAGTCTGCTTTAAGATTCCCTCCCTTTGCCCTTCCCCCAACTCATAGCACATATGCTCTCTAAGATAAATAAATAAATCTTAAAAAAGAAAGAAAGGAAGGTAGAAACAAACAAACAAACAAACTGAGGGCTCCTGGGTGGCTCAGTCTGTTAAGTGTCTGCCTTCAGCTCAGGTCATGATCCCGGAGTCACAGGATTGAGTACCACATGGGGCTCCCCACTCAGCAGAGTATCTGCTTCTCCCTCTGACCCTCCCCCCTCTCATGCTCTTTCTCACTATCTAATAAATAAATACAATCTTTTTTTAAATAAAATAAAAAACTGAATTCATCACCAAGTGCCCCATGTCAGCACAAAGGCTTTGGACACTACCTATAATATCTTTGGTAAATATCTTTTATAATTACATATTTTTTATTTTTAGCTGTCTTCATGTATTTCTCAAATCTCTCTGGCTGGCAAATTATCCTGCCTTCTTTATTCTAAATAATTACTCATACAGGTGGCTTTTTATACTCACATGCAGAAACCTACATTTTTACCTATTGCCATATATTTCATCTTCTTAACTAACAGCCTGTAACTACAGCCTTTTAAAATCTTTGTGAATCCTGATTCTATCACCCAATATGCTCACTACCTTTCTCATTCTCCTTTCATGCATACTCCTCTACAAAAAAGGGAGAATATTCTCTTCCTTCCTTTCTACACTCAGTTCCCTGACCACCCAGGATTTATATCTCGGTCAAACGGACAACTGCTATCCCATTTGTTATGCTCAATGCATTCTAAACTGCTTAAAGAATTAGAGCATTACATGGTACTTATACTAACTTCTCTGCACAAATAATATCCCATACCAAGACTACTTCTATGTTAAAATTGCAGAATGTTGCATACACTATTTTTTTCCCTCTTTTCTCCAATCTATACTCATAGTTTCAGAAAACTGGATTCATACTGAAGGTGGTCAAATCCCTAGTCTATAAATAACTACTTTTTTACAAACATGAAACTTAGAAATTCTAACTAAACATTTATTACTCTTTTACTCAAGCCACATTTTTTTAAATCATACTACTTTAGTCTCCTAAAAAAATCAGATAGTTCTACAAACGCCTCAGTGCAGGCATTCCAGTCAAGAATATGGCATAAATTTTTCTGAATAATAATACAAAAGGATTCACTTCTGAGACTGGGCATCTTTAAAAAGAGCTAGTGCCAGAACAATACTATTTTGCTATTTTGCTTATATCCAAACCCTAGCCAATAAAAATACTTCATCCCATAATCAGAAATAGATTGTTAGCCATAGAATTCCTCTGCAAAACAATTCTTACATTTTCTTTGAAATATTGTTACTAAAATTAACTGTAACTTTATTTATATGACTGTCTGTGGTTTTCATGTGTGCCTAAAAAGCACAAGAAAAAGATAAAAATATCCCAGAAATGGAAAAGTAGTCATTATGTTTGGTTTAGCTTATTTTCATATTTTTATTTTTAAAATCCATCCAAATTAAGTTCAGCATTTCTCAATAGATGAAAGGGAAAAAAGGGTAATTTTTTACAAAAAATTTTATTTGTTTGAGAGAGAGAGTGACAAGAGGTGGGGGGGGTGGGGGTTAGAAGGGAGAGAGAAAAAGAGAAAGAGAGAGAGAGAGCAGGAGCCAGGGGAGGGGCAGAGAAGCAGACTCCCTGTTGAGCAGGGAGCCTAAGGAGGAACTCAGGACTCTGGGATCACGACCTTAGCCAAAGGCAGACACTTAACTGACTCAGCCATCCAGGGGCCCCAAGGGCAAATTCTTTACATAAAAACAGAAGGAACAAGTTCAGCATCCTCTAAATTAAATTTGGATTTTGACTTATTAGTGAATGGATACCTAAAATCCTTTCCCACAAGGTCATAAAATTTAATCTTCAGGCTAAACACAAAAACTTTTGTCAGAACTTATATACAACAAATATATGCTGATTGAGGAGAGGTGACAATAGGAAATAATTTCAGTATTATACTCTGAACCCATATTTGTCCTCAGGCAAAATAAACATGTGAAGTTGGTTTCTATACAACACAGCATTCTCTTAACATTTCTGAACCTCAGGTCTTCAAAATTATAGAACCCTGTTTTCAGATCCTGCATTTACACTAAAATATAAATGCCAACCATAGTTTAAAGTGTCACTCTCAGAATATTCTCAAATTGTGGCTGAGACTGAGAGTCACTACTTCATGTGGTAATGGGTTTAAAACCTAGCACTGCTACATCTTAGCTGTTAGAGCTTAGTGAAATTGTTTTAATTTCCTAATCCTCACTTTACTTATTGTAAATTAGATATACTACCACTATTCAATCAATTTATGTGAGTTCATCATAATCTATCAATCCTATGCAACTGTTAGGTATTAATATTAATATTATATGCTAAAAGTTGTGGCACTACTTTGGAAGGGCTAAGATTTTTTTCCCCCCTATAAATCACTGGCATAGGGTCACAATCACCCTGGAATCAACAAACCACTTTGGCGGGTGCCTGGGTGGCTCAAAAGGTTATGTATCTGCCTTCAGCTCAGGTCATGATCCCAGAAACCTCAGATCAAGCCCCCCACAGGGCTCCCTGCTCAGTGAGGAGCCTGCTTCTCCCTACCCCTCTGCCTGCTGCTCCCCCACTTGTGCTCTCTCACCCTCTCTCTGTGAAAATAAAATAAATAAATAAAAATGTAAAAAAAACAAACCACTTAGGGACTGAGCCAGATCACCTTCAATCAGACTAAACTTTTATCAGGCCTATATCTGGTCTAGTTACTTTTAGGTTACACAGTATCTCACAGTTGTTCAAGTTATTATTATTCAAGTGCAGAATAGTTACATGCCTCTAATGCATCAAGCATAGCACAAAGCAATAAATAATAAAAAGACAATAAAAATTTAACAGTTAGTGAGTCTATTATGTTCTAAAAATGGGCTTTAATACATGTTAGATCAATAGATTTATTTTGTATTTAACAAAGCACAAGAGACATTAAGAGTATAAAAATTGCTATTCAATAATGAGAAAATTAAGAAGAAAAACAATTTCCAATGTATCCCAGCAGATCAAGTACTTTTTTTTTTTTAAGATTTTGTTTATTTGTTTGACAGAGAGAGATCACAAGTAGGCAGAAAGGCAGGTGGGGTGGGGGGTGGAGCAGGCTCCCCGCTGAGCAGAGAGCACAATGCGGGGCTGGATCCCAGGACCCTGAGATCATGACCTGAGCTGAAGGCAGAGGCTTAACTCACTGAGCCACCCAGGCACCCCAGATTAAATACCTTTTAAATATTAATCCAGCACCAAAAAAAATCTTGAAATGCTTTGCTAAGAATCAACCAAGAGGTCATCTAGGAAAATCTTAGGTGAGGAAAAGTTCTGTCAACCTCTTAGCTCCTCCACTTCACCAGTCAGTGGCACATGACTCTACTTTACTGGAGATACACTGATAGCACCTGAACATGGGAGTGTCTGTCACACAAGGGGAAAATACCACTTACGAGGTAGTGAAATCAATTGATGTCTCTCCCTCCTTATAGGAAAAACACCAGAGACATCAGGGTATCCATTCCCTTGGCTTTCAAAACATAAAAATAACCCCTTCTCAGTCATAGCTAAATAGCCCCAATAATGTCTCTTGTTCTTGAAACTTATAACACTGGTTTACTGTTCACACTGTCAAAATGATGTAGTTTATATTCCTCCACACTCTGTGAGAACTCACAAAAGAGTTTTCAATGATCCACAGCAACAAAATTTTCCCCTTTCAGTCATCACTAGAAAGGATGCTGAAGCAGGGCTTAAAAGCTTTATTAGTGCAAATACCTGCTTATTTGTAAGACCAATTACAAGTATATGTATGCATGTGGGAGAGAAGAGAAAGGACTATAGTAAGGAACTCTCCAGAAAGTTACCTTTCCTGAGATCCTCACATTCTTTCCCCATTTTTAATATCAAACTTCAAGATTTGCCCTCTCTGTGTGTCTACAGAACACACAGCCCTCTTTATACAGTTGGGTTATAACAATCAAATTAAGCATTCAGCAATGTATCTTTTATCCTCTGTAAGCAGAAATGGACAGTCATTAGCTAGAATGAGAAAATTCCCAGTTTTCAACATCAGTTTTATTCTTAACGGGTATTTCAGACCCATGATAACAAGAGAATGAACAGTTCTGCTGTGGGGGTTGGGGAGGAAGGGGAGAAGCTGCAACATGTCGAACAAGCAACAAGGACAGCAATCATCGTCATCCTCATTATCAACAAGCTACCTCATTTGCTGAGCACTTACTTAATGGAAGCCGTTGTTCTTGGCATTCTGTATATTTTTTCCCATTTTATCTTTACAAACCCTATGAGATTGGTATTGTTGTTATCCCATTTTATAGAGGACACTGCTGCTCAAAGCAGTTAAGTAACTCAACTAAAGTCCTACCATACAGCTGGGACTTCCACCCAGGCAGTCTCCTCCAGAGCCTGCACTTTTCACTATCAAATCATACCAAATGCTCTCTCAATAAGAACTGCTTCAGAGAAAAGTTCTCGTGTGTGTGTGTGTGTGTGTGTGTGTGTGTGTCTATACACTCACACAATATAAATACATATAGACACACACATATACACATATCCATACTCCACTATATTTGAGAACAAAACTTTATAGTCATTGCAAAATACCTTTGTTAAGTATTTGTTTAGTGACACACTATCAATGAAGCCACTAGGCTAAGGTTTTGACTAACGAGTCAGGAATTTTTCAGCTTCCGTTTACACAAAGATCATCAATTTCTTCTTTAATATTATAAAGAAGTTCAAATGAGAAAAGAATAGCAAAACAGGCATTCCAGAATCAATATATTCAAAGGATACTGTATTTGGGGACAGGAGGATTATTTCTAGTAACATGTTACAGTTAAATCACCAGATTATTTATCAGTAACTATAAAATAAATAGAACCATAAATGTAGCATAAAAAGAAAAGTACCATTATGAAAGTACAATGAAGCAACACCAACTTACCAATTCAATTCCCTGTGGAAAAGGTGTATCATCCCAGTCCTTCTGCGGAAATCTCTGGATTATTTTCCCCAGACCTGCTCCTGACCCTATTAAAATCAAAGTGAATTAGTTATATAGCACAAAAAAGTCTTAATACTTATTATATTAATACTTATTTATAAATGAGTATTTGTTGAGTAAATCAATATATTAATTAAATATTCTCAAGTTTTAAAAGGCATAAAAGTATTTATCTTCTAAATATAATATTGAAATACCAAGCAATCCCTACCCTATGGACTCCAAAAGAGTGACACATATGAAAAGCTAAGAAAAATAAACAGAGGCATTAAAATCTAGAGCCTTAGGGCACCTGGGTGGCTCAGTGGGTTAAAGCTTCTGCCTTCAGCTCAGGTCATGATCCCAGGGCCCTGGGATCAAGCCCGCATCAGGCTCTCTGCTCAGCGGGGGGCCTGCTTCTTCCTCTCTCTGCCTACTTCTCTGTGATCTCTGTCTGTCAAATAAATAAATAAAATCTTTTAAAATAAAATAAAATAAAATCTAGAGCCTCTACCATACCATGAGAGAACTATTCCTATTCCTAAATAAGGAAAGCAATCTTCTCAGTATATCTAGTTGAAACCTAAAGAAAACTCTTCTAGGGAGACAAGGTAATCTTTTTTTTTTTTAAGATTTTATTTATTTATTTGATAGACAAAGATCACAAGTAGGCAGAGAGGCAGGCAGAGACAGAGAAGGAAGCAGGCTGTCCGCAGAGCAGAGAGCCTGATGCGGGGCTCGATCCCACGACCCTGGGATAATGACCTGAGCCGAAGGCAGCAGCTTTAACCCACTGAGCCACCCAGGCACCCTGAGACAGGGTAATCTTAAAGTGACAAATGAAACAGGACTATCAGGACTATGCTTCAGTAATAGGGTACATGGGCACTATTATGGGTAAAGTAAGGATTTTTAGAGTGATCTGAGAACCTGACAATTGTGTAAGCAAGGTTTCTCAACATCAGCGCTATTGGCATTTTGGGCCAGATGATCCTTTGTTTTGTGCTGGGGGTCAGGGTTGGGCTCGTCCTGTCTAGGATATTTAGTTTAGCATATTTAGTTTAGCAGCATCTTTAGCCTCAACCCACTATCACTACCAAGTCATTACAACCAAAAACATCTCCAGACATGCTGTCGGGGGGAAAAGGGGGCAAAATTGCCCCGGGTTGAAAGCCACTAGCCTAGGGACGCCTGGGTGGCTCAGTTGGTTGATCGGCTGCCTTCGGCTCAGGTCATGATCCCGGGGTCCTAGGATCGAGTCCCACATCGGGCTCCTTGCTCGGCAGGGAGCCTGCTTCTCCCCTGCCTCTGCCTGTGCTCGCTCCCTCTCTCTCTCTCTCTAACAAATAAATAAGTAAAATCTTAAAAAAAAAAAAAAAGTGAAAGCCACTAGCCTATAGTGTCACTGTTGTAAAATTATCCTGTGATTCTAAAGAACAGATCAACTTATATTTGAACACTGGAGATATAATTGGTGAGGAACTCAGGGATGGAAAGTACACATTAGATCTAAATTACGTTTTGCTATCCTTTTTAAAGAGCATCCGGTCCTTGCATATTCTACATATTGTCCCAGTTGACTTCGTAGCAAAAGCAGCCACACTCTGGTTATTTGTACACCTATCTTTAACACCTGATTCAATTTGCTAATTTAAAAAATTATCCATCATCATCTATTACCCTCTCCCTGTGAAATCAACTTCCCCCTTGGCCCTTATGTAGAGTTCAATCACTTTATGGCCAAATTTTATCTTTAAGGGACAAATAAAAAGTTTAATTTATTTAACTGAACAACTCAGTACTGTGTTCTAAAAATGAGGTCACATTTGAAAAGGCAAAATAAAAACATTCTCAATTAAATTAACAACTGTTGTAGTATAGTAACTCCTCATATATCCATCATTATAGGGGAATGAAGGATCTCATTCAAGGTAAACCTAAATTAAAAATGGTTTAATACAGGGATGCCTGGGTGGCTCAGTTGGTTAAGCAGCTGCCTTCGGCTCAGGTCATGATCCCACCGTCCCGGGATCGAGTCCCACATCGGGCTCCTTGCTCGGCAGGGAGCCTGCTTCTCCCTCTGCCTGCCACTCTGTCTGCCTGAGCTCTCTCTCTCTCTGACAAATAAAATAAATAAAATATTTTTTTTAAAAAAATGGTTTATCACAGGCACTTACTTTTTCAAAATCTACCTCAAACATAACCACTTCTGACATGGCAAGCAGAGGTAAGTCAGTAAATTGCTAAGTAATGGGGATAAACAAATGAAAAAGGCATGGCCCATCCTCAAAAAATTCATAATTATTAGGAGAAACAAATAAACTGATAATTTCAGTATATTATGGTAAGTACAAGGATAGAAGGGAATTTAACCCAGCATAGCAGAACATACTATGGAAAACATTCTAGAAGAAATGACAACAAGCTTTTTCTTTCTTTCAGTACCATCTTTGTATTCCCAAGCACAGAGCATCCTAAATGCCTGGCATTTAATTCATACTGAGTTAAATGTTAATTTTAATAAATTTATTAATACTGACATAAATTGTTTTCAAATTACATCTCCCTGTCTTTTCAAACAGAGATAAATGCACATTATTTATCTTATGTTTAACAAGGTATCCATATATTGCTTATTCAGTTGAGTGATATGTAATACATTTTAGGCTCAATAAATACTTTACATTAATTTTTACACATTTATAAAAATTATGTTAATTGTAGAAAATTTTTAAAATATATAAAAATATAAAGAAGAAATCACCCATAATTCCACAGTTAGAGAAAATTACTATCATTATTTTAGACTACTTTATCCCAAGTTTTTTTGTGAACACATGTATTTTTGTACACATGTATTTTTTTCTACAGAATTAAGATCATACTAAACTCTAGCTATATCTATTCATTTAATATTTGGTATTTCACAGTAAGTCTTTGATGTTAAACATACATTTTCTAGTTACTCACTATTATAAATAATGCTGCAAAAAGCATCTTTCTATATGAAATCTTTATCCTCACCTCTGTTTTCCCCCCCAAAATTCTTCAATATATAACTACTGTGTAAAAGAGAATGAAAAACTTTACAACTAGCACAATTCCATAGGGCCCATCAAAAGACATTCAATAGTCTTTTTACATTCTGTAAATTCTTTTTAAGTATAAGATTGACATTTTCACCACATTCTTACATCTATTCTAAACATTTGTTTGCTTTAATTACTGTCAATTTGAGAGATTAAAAGTTCTTCCTTGGCAGCAGCATAACTTTCCAAAGTTCTCTGGAAGTAACATATTTACTGATTTTAAAATTATATGTAGTGGTTTTTTTTTTTGTTTTTTGTTTTTTTAAATTTTATTTATTTAATTGACGGAAATCACAAGTAGGCAGAGAGGCAGAGGAGGAAGCACGCTCCCTGCTGAGCAGAGGGCCCGATGCAGGGCTCGATCCCAGGACCCTGGCATCATGGCCCAGCTGAACGCAGAGGCCTTAACCCACTGAGCCATCCAGGCGCCCCTATGTAGTGTTTCAATAACATGAAAGCTCAGTTTGAAATACTGATATAACATTTCTAAATGTACACAGAAATATGATTCATGAGTGATATAACTTTCAGTTATATGATAATGCTATCTGAAAATGGAAATTACGTTAGAAAGTAACAAAAATGGCAAAATAATATCTCACCACAAATAAAACGCATATAAATTGCTGCAGCTACCAACTTTTAAGGAACTTATAAAGATATCTTACAAAAAGTAAACAAACATTGTTTCTTGCTTCTTGATTTTTAAGCATTTAGTTGGAATATTTAAACTCATCTTCCTGGTTTATATATTTTAGCTGACACTTATTCTTATAGGCAATACTGTTTGTATGTAAGAATGCTAAGAAGATGGCATTTTACATTGAGAAGCAAGCCACAGTGAGGGAAGAGTGTTCTAGAGTCAGATGTCCACTGTGGACTGATCCCTATGTCCAGAAGCAAAGTACGCCATGCCAACCAGAGCGGCTGTGGAAGCAGCTCTTATTTGTACCACATATTAAATGGGGCTGAGTTATTGAGTTGGGGAGGAAGAAATTCCTTAAAAGAAAGGGGACACTTCCTACAAAGGAGAGGTACTAGGCAGACAAAAAACTGTGATTGTCCAATGCATTATATGTAGCTAAACTGGAAAAGGAAGGGCCAGTTAGTAATCAGTGCCTTCATGTTTTTTTTTCCCAGTCCCTAGTCTCCTACTCCATCATAAAATTAATCATAAAATTAAGAAATATGATAAATGATGTAGTTAACATATTAAAAGGGGTTGTTCAACAGGACACCAACACATTTGGAAATGCTTTTCTTTGAAAAAAGTATATATGATAAACTGTCCAAAACAAATTTAGGAAGGGTGAGGAAATACTGGTGTGGTCAGGCACACTTTTCCCTCCTTTATGTTTGGTAACTCACTTTCCCCTGGGTCCTGCTAGGGCTGCGGGTTACCCAGCTCAGCCACAAAGATTAGCAAGTGACCTAGGATGATCCAACCATCCATCAGCCCCCTGACAAAGTGACTTGGCCAATGACCCCAGAAGAGCCCAGCATATTCTCTTGGGTTGCTAACTAATATACTACAGGTGTGGCATTGCCAGAAGTTAGAAGGAAGAAGTATATCTGCAGAAGAACTACTGACTAAGGACTGATTAGGCAGAGAAATATAATACTCTGCTCCACACAAAACAGGATGCTTGATAATTTGTTGTTTGTACCAATTGACAAAAATCAGTTATTTGAGTGCCTTCTGTGTGTGTTTAGAGTATAGATGTACAATATATATACTGCTTGGTTTGATATAGACTCTGAACTTTAAGAGATGCTACTCTAATATATGATTCAATAATACATACTCTAATATATGATTCACTAAATCTTTTCCTGTGATATGTTTATCTAAACAACTAAATCAGAGGTTACCCACACTAGACTAGCTATATGATGTCCATCTGTTCACATCACTTTCTATCAAAAATGGCATCACATCATTTTCTATCAAAAATGGCATCACTCACAGTTCAAGGAAGGGCAGCTGTCACATTCAAGAACATACAATCCTACCACTCCTCTCACCGGCCAGAAAGAAATTACTAAATCCTTTATTTGGTTATTATATTTATTGTTACTTGTCTGTCTCATCTCACTAGGATGAAAACAATGATTTTTGTCCTACTTCGTTTACTGATGTATCCTAGGCACTTAGAATAATTCCTGGTATTTATTAGATACTTAATAAAATACTTGTTGAATAAATAAATGGGACTGTAGGTGGGTAAGGCCATCTATAAACTGACAAGCTACTTATGACCAGAATGACCTGGCTGTAAAAGGTATGCTAGACAAATCAAATCCTACTGCGAGGGAATTCTGAATAGGAAAAAATGAGCCTAAAGTAGAAAAACAAACACAAATGTATCAAAATTTGCGATGATAGGTGCGCCTGGGTGTCTCAGTCAATTAAGGGTCTGCCTTCAGCTTAGGTCATGATCCTAGGGTCCTGGGATTGAGCCCCACATGGGAATCTCTGCTTGGTAGGGAGCCTGTTTCTCACTATCCCTCTGCCACTCCCCCCTGCTTGTTCTTGCTTGCTCACTCTCTCTCTGTGTCAAATAAATTAATAAAATCTTTTAAAAAAGAAGAAGAAAAAGAAAAAAAAAAAAGAAAAGTCTTGTTATGATATAGAGAAAGGTCAGGCACCACAAGTGGTCATGTGTAAAACCCAAGTTAGAGAACAACAACAATCTCTAGGCAGGCTTGCCAGCAGAAACAAGTGAAGAGTATACACACACAGAAGGAAGAGAAAGGCTGTACAGCTTAGTTCTACCTCCAGTAAACTCTGGCAGCACTATAACATCTGTCACTAAACTTTAGAGGTTTTTAGTTTGTTTTTTTTTTTTAAGATTTTATTTATCTATTTGACAGAGAGAACAATCACAAGCAGGCAGAGAGGCAGGCAGAGAAAGAGGGGGAAGCAGGCTCCCTGCTGAGCAGACAGACGGACGTAGGGCTCGAACCCAGAACCCTGAGACCAGGGCCTGAGCCGAAGGCAGAGGCCCAACCCATTGAGCCACCCAGGTTCCCCCAGAGGTATTTTTATGATATCCTTCCCTCAAGTTAGAATGAACAGGTCTGTATTACTTGTCACTAAAGAATCCGAACTAGAATACACTGTATCAAGCTCCCTGATAGATCAGCCCCTTCAAACTGGTAAAAGATCTGGAAACAATTACATTAAAAGCTTTAGTCAGAAAACTTAAAAAGAAAAGTAATAGGGCCTAAGAGACTATCCTGCTCCAAATACCTGAAGAGCTATTACATGAAAGAAGATGGAGTGAAGCCAACTAGAGCCAAAGATATAATTCTGATTATTTTTTAGTTATTTTTGAGTCAACATAAAGAACCTTCTAAGAATGAAATTATTAAAAAAAAAAAAAAAAAATGATTTGAAAAAAAAAAAAAAAAAAAAAAAAAATGGTCATACCTGAAGTTTTAGAAGAAGCTACCAATTTTTCTGATCTAGGAAACCACACAGAATGGTAAGAGAACAAATCCAGAAAAGCTGGCAAGCAAACTATTACATAAATTCATTTATTTTATTTATTGTTATTTATACAATAACACTATGCCAGGTTTGCATTAGGTCCTGAGGAGACAAGGATAAAACTTGCTGTGAGAATATTTAAAACTCGAATAGAGGTTTTTGAAATGCAAATAAAAGGGCAAATGTAGGCACAATATTACGACAGTAAAGATTAGGAAAGAAAACCGTATTGTTTAGAAATCAGGTCATGAATCTAATGAAATCAGAGACAGACTAAAAAATTCCAAACTAAAAAACACATTTTGGAACAGAGCTATTTCTTACTTCCATTTTGATGTACTAGCAGCATCATTTAACCCAAAGGTGAGAAATGTAAATTTTCAAGAATCCAAATAAAAAATAACTAAGGGAGTATACAAAAGAAAAAGCTTTAAAAAAAAATTAAGAAAGAAAGAAAAAGCTCAAAAGCTGACATTCTTTCATGGCTTAAAAAGCAATTCAAGGGACGCCTGGGTGGCTCAATTGGTTATGCAGCTGCCTTCGGCTCGGGTCATGATCTCAGCGTCCTGGGATCGAGTCCCACATCGGGCTCCTTGCTTGGCAGGGAGCCTGCTTCTCCCTCTGCCTCTGCCTGCCACTCTGTCTGCCTGTGCTCACTCTCTCTCGCTCTAACAAATAAATAAATAAAATCTTAAAAAAAAAAAAGCAATTCAAAATTGTCTATAAGTGCATGATGCACACATGAAGACTTCTTCTCACAATGACTTTGTTTTTTTTTTTAGATGATTTATACACCTAGCAAAGTTTATACTCAATCTAGTATACTTTAATACTGCAAAGATGTTCATGGAAAACTGTGGGAATTTAAGTATGGACTTTCTGACTGGTTAACACATTTCAAACTAAATTTATTATTATTTACATGCAAAAACAAAAGTTTCTTTAGTTCTATTAATAATTAAGTGTATTTGTCTTTTTCTGTGTAGCTTTTTCACTTAACATTATACTGGGGGGTAGGGGAAAACAGGGAAAGATTAGTAAAAAGGGTAAAAACCTTCAAGGATGAGTTGAGTAAGGTCTTTTCAACATCTGTTTATGATAAAAATTCTTAATAGGTGGGTGTAGAGGGAATATAACTCAATATGATAAAGGCCATATATGATAATCCCACAGCTAACATCATACCCAGCAGTAAAAAGCTGAAAGCTCTTCCTCCAAGATCACAAACAAAATGAAGGTGCCCACTCTTGCCACTTTTAAAACATAGTATTGGAAGTCCTAGCCAGAGCAATTAGGCAAGAAAAAAAGAAATAAAAGGCATCTAAATTGGTAAAGAGGAAGTAAAACTGTCACTATTTGCAAATGACATGATATTATATACAGAAAACCTTGAAGACTACACCAAAAAAAAAGTTGAAACTAATCAATAAATTCAGAAAACTTACAGGATACAAAATCAATACATAAAAGTTGTAATTTCTATATGCTAATTTAAAAACTATTGGAAAGAGAAACTAGGAAAATAATCCCATTTATAATTACAGCAAAAAGAATAAAATACCTAGGAATGGATTTAACCAGGGGGATAAAAGACCTGTATACTGGAAACTACAAGACACTGATGAAAGAAATTAAAGAAGACACAAATAAATAGAAAGGTTTTCCATGTTCATTAATGGAAGAGTTTTTCCATATTGCTAAAATGTTCATAGTACCCAAAACAATCCATAGATTCAATGAAATCCCTAACAAAATTCCCATGGCATTTTTTATAGAAATAGAACAAGCAATCCTAAAATTCGTATGAAACCACAAAAGACCTCGAATAGCCAAAGCAATCATTAGAAAGAACAAAACTAAAGGCAACAGACTCCTTGATTTCAAGCTATATTACAAAGTTATAGTAATCAAGATAGTATGGTATTGGCATTGGTCATGATCTCAGGGTTGTGAGATGGAGCCCTGCATTGGGCTGTGCTCAGCAGGGAGTTGGCTCAAAATTTTCTCTCTCAATTTCCTTCTGTCCTCCCCACCGCCTGCAGCCAGCTCATGCTCTCTCTCCCTAAAATAAATAAATAAATCTTCTTCTTGTTTGTTTGTTTTTTAAAGATTTTATTTATTTATTTGTTAGAGAGAGAGAGCGAGCGAGCACAGACAGAGAGGCTGGCAGAGGCAGAGGGAGAAGCAGGCTCCCTGCTGAGCAAGGAGCCCGATGTGGGACTCGATCCCACGATGCTGGGATCATGACCTGAGCCGAAGGCAGCCGCTTAACCAACTGAGCCACCCAGGCGTCCCTCTTCTTGTTTTTTTTTAAAGAACTACAACTTAACAACAAAAACCAAGTGATCCAATAAAAAAAAAAATAGGGAAGGACCTGAAAAGACATTTCTGCAAAGAGATACAAACGGCTAACACCATATAAAAAGATTCTCAACATCACTAAATCATTGGAAAAATGCAAATCAAAACCACGAGATATCACATAAAACTCACATAGATTAGGATGGCCACTATCAAAATTCCAGAAAATAAAAAGTGTAGGTGAGAATGCAGAAAAACTAGAACCCTTGTGCTCTATTGTCTAGCATGTAAAATAATTACAGTCATTATGGAAAACAGTATGGAAGTTCCTCAAAAAATAAAAAACAGAATCACCATATGATGCAGCAATTTTACACCCGAGTATATATCCAAATGAATTGAATATAGGATCTCAAAGAGATATTTGCACATCTGTGTTCACTGGAACATTAATGACAATAGGCAAGAGGTGGAAGTAACCTAAACATTCACTAACAGATGAATGGAGAGGGGTGCCTGGTTGGCTCAGA